>NW_019028938.1:0-49572 GCF_000150535.2 Carica papaya
TATTCAATGTTTGTCTCATTCTATATATACACTCTCTTGCTCCTTGGATAGACACGACAAAACACCATGACTAAAAAGAACGTTAAGCTAACTTATATCACTAACGACTCTGCAAGAAAAGCCATGTTCAAAAAAAGAAAGAAGGGATTGATGAAAAAAGTGAGTGAACTCAGCACTCTCTGCGATGTCAAAGCCTGTGCAATAATTTACAACCCCTATGACTCAAAACAAGAGGTTTGGCCTTCCCCTTTTGGAGCTTAATGCGTACTTTCTGATTTTAAGAGGTTGCCCGAGATGGAGCAAAGCAAGAAAATGGTGAATCAAGAGAGCTTCTTGTGCCAAAAGATCGCCAAGGCAACTGATCAACTGAAGAAACAGTGCAAGGACAATCGCGAGAAAGAGATCACGTATATCATATTCCAAAGTCTTATCGGGAAGCCCCTCCACCAACTCAACCTTATTAATCTCAACAATTTGGGTTGGCTCATTGAACAATACTTCAAAGAAATCCAAAAGAGTATTGGAACACTCTGGAAGTCACCTCAGCCTCAGGAGGCCACAGACGCAGGAGTGATGAAGGGTCCTAAGGAGACATTCACTAAGATCACGGAGGATCATCCGGGTGCAGATGTTGCAGCAGCTACAGATGTGGTTCATTGATGGGATGAACCCGCAAGCACATCACCAACAACCTGGAGCAGACGGGGAATAAGCGGAGATGATGGTGCCATTCACCCATAAGAACAACCAAAATAATGGACTGATATGGTCTAGTGGGTTTAACTGCCCTTAGGAATCGAGTATTATGATATTTAATTTTAAATTTTTTGGAGTGTTGTTGGAGATGTACTTTAAATAACCAATTACATTCCATCACAAAGATATATTGTCAGTTTCATCGTAGTAGTCGCCTTAATAGTTGTAGTCATCATAATAGTTGTAGCTGTCACCATCATAGTTGTAGTCGTCGAGTCGCATGCATACATGTACTTGGATTACTTTGAATTATGATTTTCTTCAAATTAATCTTCTCTTTAATATTTTATATCTTGTACTAGTACTACTATTCATTCTTTAATTTTTCTCTTCCCCCTTCTTGACATGGCTACAACTATTTATTAAAATACCTGCATGCTCAATGTAATTTTAAGCAATTATAATGCACTTTTCTCTTCTTTTCTTTTCTGTTTTGTTTTACATAATGGAGTGATGACATAAGAATTATTGATGTAGTATATGTGGAAATTCAATCTAGTTAGGAGGAAGATTAAGCTAGCTAGCTACTCAAATTTATCTAGATTTCAAATGAGATTTTTGTATAGAATTTAATACATATGGATATGCTCTTCCAATCTTGAAATTAAAATTTAGGATAATTGCGTTAAGGAATAATATTTTCCTCACTGAAGATCTCGATCTAATCGGAATATCTCAAATAATTAATATTTTTATTAATATGAATATTATGCATGTATCTGAAAAAATACGCTAAAATTATAAATTTGTTTAATTATTTGATTTATTTCGGGTTCTACTAACTTAGAGATATATAGATTAATCTATCTTTGTTCCCTATATTTTAAAAGATAAAAAAATTATAGTCACATATATACTACTAATTCAGAGTGTTGATGGGAAGTATATGTGTACACTTGCAACTAGCTTGTTTAAGTAGTTTGGACAATATCTTGTTTAATTTGCTAAATATGACATATTATTGTGATATAATAGCAATGTTGTCTAAATAACAAGTAGAATAAGTATTGCTTCATATGTATACACACATATATATAATCTTTAACTGTTTTTTGTTATTTATATTACACCAGCATGCAATCTCTAGCATATCGTAATTATCTTAAAGGTTAGAATCAGTAATGAAGGACAGATTGTTTCCTTCTAATTGTTTTTTGAACATGACTTTGCCTTCTTCTTATTTTCTCAATCTCTATTGCGGTTGTCGGATGTATTGTCGGCGGTACTTCTCGTTATGTTTGTAGTGGTTAATTACTATTGATAAATTTTATTTCAATTTTTTTTAAAAAAAGTTAATTATCTTAAAAGCAAATATGGATTGTCGAGGTTCAGAAGGCATATATTTTAATACCATGCTAGTATTATTTTTTTTACTGAAGGGAGACAACACCTATATATTATTACTGCATAAACTTTGCAAGAAATATATGGTTGATTTCTTTAGGAGTTTTTTGGCTACTACATAAGTCAATACATAAGTAATCATATATATTACTTTTATTATTATATTTTAAAATTAAATTACAATAATCATTCCTTAATAATATGTATAGTATTTCCTCTCTTTATAAAGTTTTTTTATTGAAATTGTACGTTCTCTTATATTATCTTTAGGAGATCGTGCTAATTAATAAATGAAATGTATGAATTATCACTATAGAGATTTAAATTCTAAATTTTATTTTCAGTTTTTAGAATTAATATTTTTTTAAAAAAGTAATATAGGTCTTAACAATAACACGCAGATTTACAAACCAGCCATAAGGTATGCTTATACGCCAAAACCAACCACTAGCATCATCTAAAATACATGAGACCTTAGAGTATAAAACAAAAGCATCATATAAAAAGTGGCATAAACAACCATAAAATAGCCCACACTACACATCTAAAACAACTTCTTGCACATGTAAATGTGATGATAAACAACTTATAGATTGTGAGAATTAGAGTGAGTGTTTTGTTGTGATTGCATGTCTATAAGCCCCAACATTTTCTATATATATTTTTGGCTATATGTGCACTAAAAAGAAAAAAGCAACTAAAAGTGCAAATATTGTTGGGACCAAAACAAAGACTTTTACGATTGAAATGCAAACTATCTTAATTGGAGGACTATATTGGAAATTTGCGAAAAGCAATATCAATATTCTATATGATAAAAATGGGATGCTTAGTACAAAGGATGGGTGACCTATTTATATGCAATTCTAACAGTGTAATTATAAGCAATATCAATCTTTTATTTCGTTGCCATGTTTTATTCCCTTAAGACAACTAATTTCAAGTTTTTTTTTTCTCTCTCTCTCTCTTTTTAAATAACCCCCCATATACAAGGAAAATTAATTAAGTATTCTAGCAATCTTCTGGTTCAATTCATTTTTTAAACACACCTACATATATAAGAGAGAGTAGATATATACATGCATTATAATGAAGCATTAACTTTTAATTAAAAAAGATAGTTGTATTTGAATGGTTTATTAAAAGCGCAGCCTTGCAAAAATTCACTAATTAAATTTTGTAAATTACACTACCTTTAATCATAAGATCTTTCCATATGTGCTATTAAAAATATAACATTTCTAGAGATGATTTGGGCACTCCATTTGCAGTTTTAATCTAACCTTACATGGTATATTTAATGTTCCACTTCACATCCATTACTAATAAATCTTCAACCCTTGTCGCATTCTATATATGTACCATCTCGCTCTTTGGCCAGACATGACCAAACACCATGACTAAAAAGAAGGATAAACTTTCCTATATCACTAACAACTTTGCTAGAAAAGCTACTTTCAAGAAAAGGAAGAAGAGTTGATGAAGAAAGTGAGTGAACTCAGTATGCTCTGCAAAGTCAAAGCCTGTGAAATCATTTACATCCCCTAAGACTGGCAACCAAAGGTTTGATCTTCCCCTTTCCTAGCCCAACACCTATTGGCCGACTTCAAAATGATGCCTGAGAAGGAACAAAGCAAGAAAATGGTGAATTAAGAGAGTTTCTTGCACCAGAGGATCACCTAGGCAACCGACCAATTGAAGAAGCACCGCGAGGACAATAGGGAGAACAAAATCATGCAGGTTATGTACCAAAGCCTTATTGGGAAGCCCCTCCACCAATTAAACCTCATTATTTTGAATGATTTGGCTTGGCTCATCGAACTATACCTCAAGGAAATACAAATAAGGACGAAAACACTCAAAAAGTCACCCCAGCCTAGTGGGGCCACGTATGGACTGATTAAGGATTTCGGGTAGATGTCCACTCAGATCAACAAGGATTCTCCAACATATGGAGTTTTATCCATCTTCTAATTTTCCTACTTTCACCTTAATAACATATCAGTACTATAACATATGGAGTTTCATCCATATTAAAAAAATAATACAGTATGTAAGAAAAATAAGTAATACATTTTTATCAATTTATTTAAAAAATAATTGCTCTAATTAAGGCTTATCATTAATCTAACCAATTAAATAGAATGTGTATATATATATCCATCCTACTTCTCATACTCATTTTGTTTAAATTATAAAATAGTAGGCATTTCTTATCAAATTTATCAATTACAATACATTTCCACTGTTCCCCAGGTGGATCAAACAAATAAGATTACAATCAAATTTTCTTGCTCACAATATATATCGAAAATGAAATAAATTAGAACATTTATGTATATATATTGAACATATAAAACATATATGCTGATTGAGAACAAAAAAAATGTCCTTACATGAGTTTTGCTATTTATACATGCTTTTCCAATATAAAACGATAATAGGATTCCTCATTCTTTTCCCCTTTGAAGGTATATAGGAAAAAGGCACTCACATACACAAACGTAAATAGAGAAAATAGTTATATGTGATCTCATGTCTTTATTTTATATGAATTTTATGTTTTAAAAGAACATGATGGGTAGGGTAGAATTTAATTAATTGGTTCAAGTGGATTTATTTTATTCAGAAAAGTAAGAAAATAATTTTATCATTAGTGTAGTAGATTTATTAGTTGCATGTATTTGATTGAAAGCAAAGATACATAAGTGTCTTCTTCTTTTTCTTCTTTCATATGCTTTATTATGTATTTTAAATATTTTTCAGCACACAAAATTTTCAAAAAAATCTTCTTTTTCAAAATAACTACTGATTGTTCACTACAACTCTATGAAAAAAATATAAATTTGGAAAGTATAAAGAATCCAAAACATGGAAGCTTGATTACATATAATAACTAATTATCTACTAAATGTATATAATTGATTGTGATATAGAGACATATTTTGACTTTAATAATTATAATTAAAATATTCTTCTATAAAGATAAAATCAAATACACATACACTCTAATAATCATATTTGACATATTGCATACCAAATGAAATAATGCAGGAGAGAGTAGATATAAAGATGGACTATAGTGAAACATTAGCTCTTAATTAAAAGGGATAGTCATGATTAAAGGAATTTTGTATAAGTGCGGCCCTGCAACAACTTAGTAATTAAATTTTGTGAAACATTTCCTTAAATCAAAATATTTTCCCATATTCCCTATTAAAGATATAGCATTTTGGATATGATTTCGACACTCCACTTCAAGTTTTAGAATACAGTACATCTAACCTCACTTGGTATATTCAATGTTTTACTCCCCATCCTTTACTAATATTCTTCAACCCTTGTCTCATTCTATATATACCCATTCCCTCTCCTAAGCCACAAACCAAATGACAAAAGACCATGAGTAGAAAGAAAGTTAAGTTTGCCTATATTACCTAATGGCCCCACACAAAAAAAACCACATTCAAGAAAAGAAAGAAGGGGCTGATGAAGAAAGTGAGTGAACTTAGTGGTCTCTATGACGTTAAAGCCTATGCAATCATTTACAGCTCCTATGTCTCGCAACCAGAGGTTTATCCTTCTTTTCTAGGAGCCTCACACGTGCTTATTGACTTTTAGAGAATGCCCGAGATGAGCAGAAAAAGAAGATGGTGATCGAGAGAGCTTATTGCACTAAAGGATCACCAAGATAACTGACTAACTGAAGAACCAGCGCAAGGACATTTGCGAGAAGGAGATCACGTTGGTCATGCTCCAAAGTCATATTGGGAAGCCCCTCCACCAACTAAATGTCATTGATCTTAAGGATTGGGGTTGGCTCATCAAACAACACCTTAAAGAAATATAGAAGAGGACAGAAACACTTAGCAAGTCACTTTAGCCTCAAGGGACCACCTGATGGGGGAGTCATGAAGGGTCCTTAGGAGACATCTGCTCAAATCAAGGAGGATTCTCTTGTGTAGGAGCTACAACAACTGCAAGAGTGGTCCATTGACAGGATGAACTCGTAAGTACACCAACAGTTTCATATAGGGTTTGCTAGCGAGGAACAGGCGAAGATGATGATGCCATTCACATATAAGAACAACTAGAATAATAGACTGATATGGTCCATCATGTTTAATTACCCTTAGGAATCAAGTATTAGGATGTTTAGTTTTTAATTTTTTTGATGTTGTTGGCGATGTATTTTAATTAACCGTTTATAGTCCACTACATAGATAGGTTGTCAGACTCGTAGTCATTGTCTTAATAGTTGTAATCACCATAGTAGTTGTAGTTGTTTTCGTCACAGTCGTTCAGGCATCTTTATGGCACTGCGATGCGTGCTGGTGCGCATTTGCGCACAAGGTCTTTGTGTGGGAATGCCACTACACTCCAAGCACCTGCACATTACAGCAAGTCTTGGGTGCGTGTTGATCTACCAGGCTTCTACGGATGCTAAGAGGTCTTCGTGGATGTGCTCCTCATACCGCAGGTGTGGGTAGGAGGATAAATTCCCTTAGGTACAAGGTAAAATAAATAAAATAAAAAGTCAAAATTTAACAAACACAGAATCTAGTTAAATCTGGTTCACCATATTTCCTTTCAGAGGTATTTAGTTTTGATTATTTATTCCAGAACTACTAGAATATACGTGACATCTCCAATGCAAATTAAAGCATAATGATGCAAGATACAGAAACAGATCACTCCCTCTCTCTCTAAGCTCTTGGAAGATGGAAGAATGAAATGGAAGTGATGAAAGAAAAGGGTCCCTATCTATAAAAAATTAGGTCAGTTGGATTTGCGCCAAGTGGTGAAATCCAGTGAGGAAAGAGAAAGTTGAGTTGAAGATGAGTGATTTTACATGACGTGACGGCAGTACAAAAAATAGAGGAAGAATCCTTCATCAACGGCGCAGGGCCTACAACGCATATTGCGTAGCACGTAGGCCTACTTCACACAGGCCCAAGCGTGCAGGCCTACTGCGCGGATGGCGCGTGCACAGGGCGCATGGCGTCTGGCCATGTCTACGGGGACTATCCTATTTGTGTACAATGGGACGCATGCACAGACTGGCCAATCTGCGCGCGATGCGATGCATGTATAGACGTATGCCCCACGCGGATGGAATTTGTGCACGTCTTGTGTTGGTCGCGCGCACACGCACGTAAACAGCGTGCTATGCCAGTGTAGGTGAGCCTCTTCTACAGGCGTTTTCCCGCGGGATTTTTCCTCATTTTCTATTTTTCTCCTGAAAATTATTTTAAAATGAAAATGCTACAAAAAAATAAAATAATAACAATAATAATAAATAAAATAAAAAAATTTAAATAAATTAAAATTATGAAATACGATATAAACTACAAGATAAATTTAAATTAGTTCAAGTGGCCTTAAGGCCTAATAAATAGGAGTTTCTAGATACACATTTAGTGTGGTGATTAGCGGGATGTTACAATATGGGTGCTGGTTTTGATCCCTTAGTGAAACGATAGTTCAGTTGTCCTTATGACTCTGAATGATTTGATATTCATTGTCTAAGGCTCAAGGGCATGAATGATGGCAAAGTGAGAGACCTAAGATATTTATATTTGTATTTAATATTTGTGAATGTATGTTTATGTCTATCTGTGTACCAAGACATGACTAATCAATATCTCTTTTGTCCTCTCTAGAACTAGGTGTAAGTGGTTGCCCACAAAAGTTTGTAGTTAGAGTAATATAAATTAAGATAATAAATTAGTATAAAAAAAACTGTGTCAGAAGAGAAGTTTCATCCTGCGTGCGTGAGTTATGTAAACCCATTGAATACGGTATTGAGCGTCTTCATGACAATTCTTATGAATTCAACATTTGATTTGGATATGAATATTTGGCGATAACTTTTAATTTGAATTTGTTAATTGAACTTAAAATTATTGTTTTACTAAACATGCATTAATTAATATTTTAAAACGTATCTGTGTTGCATTATTTCAGTTTATCATATTAAGTATTGGAACTCACCCATATCCAACCCCCCCTTAGATGTAGATTTGGAAGAGAATTCTGAAGGATCGTGTTTAGATTCCTTTCAAGAGGAATAGTTTAGACCAGACTTTGTATTTTGTTTTAAACTTTGAGGCTTGTTTTTATAATTATGCTATCTAATATTTTGTATTCTAAAAGGGTCTGATTGCCTCAGGATACAATCTTTTGTAAATTTTGTATGAGTTGTGTAGTTCTGCTGTAATATAAATATCTATTTTATGTCTGCTTATTTGGACATTGGTGCCCTATTTAGCATCAAGATATCACATTTCTTTTCCTTTCTTTTTATTTATACATAATGGAGCAAGGATAAAAGCATTATTGATGCAATATATGTAAAAATTCAGTCTAGTTAGGATGAAGATGAAGTTAGCTAGCTCCTTAAATTTTTTTAGATTTAAAATGAGATTTTTGTATAAACTTTAATAGATATGAATACGATCTTCAGATCTTGGAATTAAAATTTGGGATAGTGGCTTTAACAGGTAATATTTTCCTCAAAGAAAGTCTCGGTATAATCATAACATCTAAAATAATTAATATTTTGATTAATATGAATATTATACATGTATCTTGCAAAATACGTTAAATTAAGTTATAAATCGGCTTCTAACTAATTAATAGATATGTAGAGTAATCTATCTTTGTTCCCTATATTTTGGAGAACAGAAAAATTACACTCATACATATACTACAAATTTATAGTTTTGATGAGAAGTGCATGTGTACACTTGCTACTAGAGCCTTTGAGTAGTTTAGACAATATCTTGTATAATTTACTAAATATGTTATATTATTGCAATTTCCTAGGTGGCAAGTAAAATAAATTTTGTTTTATATGTATACAGAGACGTATATTGATGTGTTAATTTTTACTATATTGTTATACCCTTTTTACTTATATTTAGAATAATTTTTGAATTAATTTTAAGCTAAAAGTCATTTAATGAAAAAAATTCTTGATGTAGGTTTTGTGAAGAAAATAGAGAAAAAGACTTGAAAGAGAAGAAGAAAAGAGAAAAAATGAAGTACTTCTGAAGAGAAAAAAGGAAGCAACTCTGAAGAGGAACAACGAAGAAATTCTAAACAAGAAGAATGAGCAGCTCTTAAGAGGAAAAATGAAGCAGCTCTGAAAAGGAAAAAGGAAGCATCTCTGAAGAGGAAAAATGAGCAGCTTTAAAAAGGAAAAAAGGAGGCATGCAAAGCCTTATCTCCTCTCTTTCTACCGCCTACAAAAGGAACCAGATCCTCAATGTTAAAAGGGGAGCAAAGGTGAACCCATATATGGTGGGGAGCTGATTTGAACCCAAATCTAGTGGCCAATAAGCTGAAACACAAGGCAAAAGTTGGCTTGGAGCAGAGCAGTGGAAGAAATGTTGAGAAAAATTATTCAAGTAATTTATTTTTATTTCTATTTTTATTTTTTAAATTATAGATTTTTTGGATTAAAGTTTTCATGATTTTTTAACAAATTCATGTTTGGAATTTTTTGGAAATTTATTTTTTATTATTACATGATTATATATTTTTTTAATTATAAGTTCTATTGCTTAATCTACCATGTTTGATTAAATCTCCTTCATTGGAGCGATCGATGTAGCATGAATCAAAAATATGCTTAAAGTTTAATTTTAGCTTCCTTCTAGTTGCAATTTAACAATATTTAAATTAATTTGGTTGTGAGACTTGGCCAACTCATAACTTAATTTGTTATTGATAGTTTTAGAGTAGCGGGAGTGGAATTCTATTAATTAGATAGATATTGTTAACGTTAATTGTGATTTGAACGAGAGTTATATATTTGAGTTAACGTGGAGAAATTGAATTATAATAGATTTAATAGAATCAAATTAATAATGTTATAAAAGGTTAATAGTTATTAATTGATAAACCTAGCGAATACTAGGAGGGAGACCAAAAGTACATTAGGTTTGTTCGATCATTACAGACTAGATTAAATTTATTGTTAAACAAAAACTCGGATATACCTAAGATTCAAGTGAAATCAATTACTCTGATGGGTTTACATCGATAGTTTTCATTAATTTAATTATTGTCTTTTGATTAAATTATTATTAAATTTTTATTTCTAGATTATAATAGCTTTTCTATAATTCTGGTACTTGATACACAATCTCTGTGGGATGATACTCTACTTATCACTTTATTATTTGAACGATTTTGTGCACTTGCGAATTTTCCCATCATATATATAATCTTTAACTGGTTTTAGTTTTTCATATGTATACCAATATGCAATCAATAGAATATCATAAATATCTTAAAGGTTGGAATCAGTAATGGATGATGAATTGTTTCATTCTAACGGTTTTTTAGACATGGTTGTGCCTTTTTCTTTTTCTTCTCAATCTATATTGTGGTTATCAGATGTATTGTTTAATGGTACTTTTATTGTGTTTGTAATGGTTAATTGCTATTGTTAAATTTTATTTCATTTTAAAAAATAATAATGATTATCTTTAAGGAAATTATAGAGTGTCAAGGAGAAGGCATATATATTAGTACCAGGCTAGTATCATTTTTTTATTGGAAGAGAGATAACACTTTTATATTTTTACTGCATTAAATTGGCAGGAAATATATGTTTGATTTCTTTAAGAATTTTGTGTGTATTACAAAAATCAATACAAAAGTATTCATACATACTAATTTATTATACAATTCTAAAATTGAATCATACTAATCTTTCCTTAATAATATGATTGGTATTTCTTCTCTTCATAAAAGAGTTTAGAGTCAAATTGTGCATTTTTGTAGATTATCTTTAAGAGGTTGTGTCATCTAATCAATGAAATGTATGAATTGTTACTAAAAAATCTAAATCCTAAATTTCATTTCTATATTTTAAAAGTAATATTTTTCTGAAAATTAAGATACCTTTAGTGATATCCCAAATGTTATTTAATAGATATGAGTGATAGATACAGAAACAGATTATGAGTGCATAATAGTTAAATATATGCAGCGGAACAATTTATTAAAACTTCCTTAAAAAATATACAAGTTCCTAATTACATATATAATTGAGGCCAGAAGTGGTGAGAAAAAACAAAATATCAAAATCTAAAAAGGGCCACTTCTATTATTATGTAAAAGGATTCATCAAAGTGTGAGACAAGTCATGCACTTATAAAAATTTATGGATCCACGGGATCCCCAAAGACTTCAAGGGATAGGTCAGTGATCGGTTCCTCACTATCTTTTTGTGCATCCCAAGTGCTAATTAAGGCAAATGGGTGTCAGATACAGATTCAGAATAATGAGTGCATGATAAAATTTATGCAGTGGAACAAAATTATTAAAAATCTCTTACGAATACATATGAGTTCCAAAACATACATATACTGAGGGTAGAAGTGGTTGCAAAATACAAAACAAAACATAAGAGCCACTTATTTCACTAGACTATTGTGGTCATCAGAGTGCGGGAACACAAGTCTGAGTGCATGATTGTTGTATATATATATATTGGAACTCATATGTATTTGTAAGAGATTTATAATAATTTTATTCTGCTGCATAAATTTTATCATGCATTTGTTATTCTAAATCTGTATCTGAACCAATTTGCCTTAATTAACACTTGGGATGCCACAAACATATTCAAAAAGAACATTTTAGTGTCACAAAATCCCTTGTTAATTTACAAGGTAATGGTATATTAGTCTGTTGTATTTTTTTGAGTTCACTATTAGTTCAACTACTTTCTAACTAATACCATTGACTTTTAAAAGTATAAATTTAAATTGAGGAAACTATAAAGCATCTAGCATCTACTCGCAGTCTTCTTGTGGATCAGGCTTCAGAACCAGGTTCTCTTGATCTGAAATGGTTAAATAAGGAATGAGCTACACTAGCCTAGTAAAGACATCACACTATATCACCATCACAGAAGCAAAGGTTGGTAGAAAATCAAAACACTCAATGGAGCAGTAGATTTAAACCATTACATTTATTTAAAATAAAACCATTTACCCTTTTTCTTACCAACGGGGAATTGATGGAAACAAATTTCAGAAGCAGTAATATTATACAGATCACAATTTCATGCATAATCAGTAATATAAAACATATCATAAATCCGTATTCATTAGCAATAAGTGATTATCACCGTTTCTCATTTTCATCAGCCTACTAGTATCCATGGGGATCCATAAGGGTGTCCTCGCTACACGTGAACCATTCTCCTTAACAATCTTAATTCAAGGGCCGTCCCCATACCCCGTCCGATATGAGTGCCAAGACATTAAACCTCAATACCCCGCCCAGTATGAGGGTAAAGCCGGCCGTCCCCATACCCAGTCTGATATAAGCGCTAAATGACCAAGTCTCCATACCCCATCCGGTATGAGACTACATTCACGGTAGGGTTCCCTATGAACCCAGTCCATCCACCATCTTTCAGGATATCTAGTGAGGCTGTCACCTTATCTGTTTTCCTTAGTCCCCATTACCAAGTTAAACATAATCACATAAACAATAAACATGCACCCGGTAATACAATCATATCTTAAATTCTAAAATTACACAGTGGTCAAGTAAGACAGTAATACATGCATTTAAAACCATAGAATAGATAAACTAGATACCATAATGCATTTAATCTGTAAAATAAATCAAGTAGGAATCGACAGAGAATAATGTCTAGTTCTGGCTCCATTAGCAACCTTAATTAATTATGCATATTTATCTAACCTGTACAAAAGACCGCATTATTATTTATTCAAACTTCACATCTATGATAGGAAATAGGGTGAGGGGTTCTTTCTTGATTTGACGCCGAAAAGCTAAATGGTTATTGCGCCTATGGGCGGTCCCTGGGTTCCCCAAATTTCTTTTCGGGAACTAAAATGCACTTACGGTACCTACAAATGTCCCAAATAAACCAAAATAAGTCCCAGGGCCTACTCGACCAATTTCTGAAATCTGGCACGGTGGCTCCGCCGTGCTCCGACGACGGCGCCATTGCCCACGGCTGCGATCAGCCTCGGGTTGGCTATTTTCAGCCCTTTTTGGCTGAATTCATCCAAACTTGCATCGGTTCCTACGAGAAAACACACTTAGGGCCCTCGGTGGGCTGAAAAATGTAAAAAACTGAAACTCACCAGCGGTGTGGCACTCCGATGCGGCGGCTCCTCCAGCTCACGTTGCAGTTGGGTGTTTTGCTCTGATCAATCTGTAGAGGAGGAAATGGTGATCATAATGATGAAAAAATCACATCGAACGGGAATTAAGAAGGCCCTCATCGGAGGCGAAAACTAAAACACCCCGCGGCGGCGGTGCTGAGCTTCAGCGGCGTTTTCTGGCCAATTGGCCAGTTTTTTCACTCCGATTTGGCCATGGGTAGTTTTGAAATCAAATTCTGAGCAAAAGGTAGAATTTTTACCTCGTTTGGCGATCAAAAATTACTCTGGCGCGAAGGCAGGTGGCGGCTAGGCTGTCTTCTCCGGCGAGGGGCTCTAGCAGCTAGGGTTAGGGTTTAGGTGCAGATGGGGTTATTTATACCCATCCACTTTTGATCTAGGCCATCTATCATTTTTAATCTAGACCATCCAATCGCGATTAAACAGGGAGTGAATTTGGACCGTTCATCGCAATTTAATTTGGGTCGTCCGTGCGCACGGGAACGGATCTCAACCGTTAGATCCCGCGCATGTGGATCACCAATGCGGCTCCCCCCTCGTCAATGTCTCTGCCACCTGGCGCATCCTGGTTGGTCGGGACAGCTGACCGGACAGCTTACGTGGCGTAACTTTTCTAAATTACGTTTTAAGCCCCGTTTTCTGATTTTTCTTTCAAAAATACCCCTAGAACCAAAATTTTCACCCTTTTTTCCCAAAATTTTTTTCAATTAAATCCTCAATTATTTTTTTACCCTTATTATTATTATTATTACTATTATTTTCATTTAATAAAATTAAAATAAAATAAATTCAATTCAATTCAATTAATACATATTTATATTTATATAGAAATAATAAAAATAAAATAAAATAAAAATAATAAAAATAATTGGGTGTTACACTTTGACATCGCAAAGAGTGCTAAGTTCACTCACTTTCTTGATCAGCCCCTTCTTCCTTTTCTTGAATGTGGCTTTTCTTGAAGAGTTGTTAGTGATATAAGCAAGCTTAACCTTCTTTCTAGTCATGGTATTTTGTCACGTGTGCCCAAGGGGCGGGAGGGGGTATATATAAAATGACACAATGGTTGAGTAGCCATTAGTAAGGAATGGGGGCGGAATGTTTCAATATAGAAGAATATACCATGTAAGGTGTAACACCCAATAAATATTTTTAATTTTTTTTATTTTTTAATATATTTATTTATTTATTTATTTATTTATTTTGTTTTAATTTATTTAAAAAAAGGGGTAAAATTTGTTAAGGATTAATTTGAAAACAATTTTGGGGAAAAAGGGTGAAAATTTGGGTTATGAGGGTATTTTTTAAAGAAAAATCAGAAAACGAAGGTCAAAATGCAATTTATAAAAGTTACACCACGTCAGATGCCCGGTCAGCAGCCCCAACCAACCAGGACGCGACAGCTGGTAGAGATTCTAACGCGAGAGGCCACACGGGGGGGGGCCACATGGGCAATCCGCATGTGCGTGATCGAACGACTGAGATCCATTCCCGCACGCACAGAAAGCCCAGATTGAAAACACACACGGATGGCCTAGATTGCATTGTGCACAGACGACTCAGATTGCATCGCGCACGGACGACCCATATTGAATCACGATGAACGGTCCATATTCACTCTCTATTTAATCGCGATCGGACGGTCCAGATCAAAAGCGATGGACGACCCAGATTAAAAGTAGATGGGTGTAAATAACTCCATCCGCACTCAAACCCTAACCCTAACTACCAGAGCCCCTCGTCGGAGAAGACAGCCCAGCCGTCGGGAGCCGACCACTGCCACCCGCCGCCTCACTGGAGAGCCCCACCACTAGTGAGTTTCAGTTTTCTATGTTTTTTTGCCCACCGAGGGCCCTAAGTGTGTTTTCTCGCAGGAACCGATGTAAGTTTTGCTGAATTCGACCAAAAATGGCCGAAAATAGCCAATCCGAGGCGGGTCGCCACCACAGGCATCTGCGCCGTCGCCGAAGCACGGTAGAGCCGCCGTGCTGGATTTGCAAAATTGGCCGAGTAGGCCCTTGGACTGAATTTTGGGTTTATTTGGGACATTTGTAGGTACCTTAAGCGCATTCCAGTTCCCGAAGGAAAATTCAGGGAACCAAGGAACCGCCCGTAGGTGCAGTAACCATTTAGTTTTCGATGTCGAATCAGGTAAAGACCCCTCACCCTATTTCCTATCATAGATGTGAAGTTTGAATAAATAATAATACAATCTTTTGTACAAGTTAGATAAATATGCATAATTAATTATGGATTGCTATGGATTCATGTGGATTCCTTTTGTAAAGGCATGACGGTATCTGGTTTAGAGTTTTAAATGCATGTACTACTGTCTTACTTGATCACTGTGTGATTTTGGGATTTAAGATATGATTGTATTACCGGGTGCATGTTCACTGTTTATGTGATTATGTTTAATTTTGTAATGGAGATTAAGGAGAAACAAGAAGGAGATGTGATCTAATAAACAGATAAGGTGACAGTCTCACTAGATATCCTGGGAAATGGTGGATGGACCGAGTTCATAGGGAACCCTACCGTGAACGTTGTCTCATACCGGACGGGGTATGGAGACTTGGTCATTTGGCGCTCATACCGGACGGGGTATGGGGACGGCCGGCTTCACCCTCATACCGGACGGGGTATTGAGGTTTAATGTCTTGGTGCTCATATCGGACAGGGTATGGAGACGGTCCTAGAATTGAGATTGTTAAGGAAAAGAGTTCACGTGTAGCGGAGACACCCCCTATGGATCCCCATGGATACTAGTAGGTTGGTGAAACGAGAAATGGTGATGATTAGTTATTGTTAATGAATATGAATTTATGATATGTCCTATGTTACTGATTGTGGATGAAGTTATGATCTGTATGATATTATTGTCTTTATAGGTTGTTTTCACAGATTCTCCAATGGTAAAAAAAAGGGTAAATGGTTTTACTTTTAATGAATGTATTGGTTTAAAATTTAGTGCTCCATTAGTTGTTTTTTATTTTCTACCAACCTTTGCTTCTATGTCGGCGATATAGTGTGATGTCCTTACTGGGCTAGTGTAGCTCACCCCTTATTTAACCATTTTAGATCAGGAGGACTTGGTTCCCGAGCCCGAGCCCGATCCGCAAGAAAGCTACTAGTAGATGCTAGATACTTTATAGTTTCCTTCATTTTTCCTATTTCTCGTATTTCTTTCAGAGAATTTATTCTATGATGTTTGTTTAGTACTTTTAAGTTATCGTGTAGGGGATGTTAACCTTAACCTTTATTTCACTTCCGCACTCAAATTATTATATGCATTTCCTTTTAAATTTGTGGGGCCGTTACATAAGGTAAGATGTGGTGTATTCTAAAACTGCAAGTGGAATGCCCAAATTATCTCCAAAAAATGTTATGTCTTTAATAGGGGATATGGAAAAATCTTTTGATTTAAGGTAATGTAATTAAAAAAATATAATCAGTAAATTGTTGCAAGGCTGCACTTATATAAAATTATTCAATTGTGGCTATCTCTTTTAATTAAAAGCTATTGCTTCACTGTAATGCATGCATCTACCTACTTTCTCTGCATTATTCCTAGCATGCATTCACACTTGAAGTCAATTATACATGGCAGCCACACTCACAAATATTATCTCTTAACCATCAATTAATATGGCCATCACCTTCTAATCCAACTAAATTATATGTCTTGATGTCTTACAGTTACTGCCATTTTATTTTTTAATTATTTTTTTAAAAAAAATACAAAAACCATATATATATATTTTTTATATCAAAGTTCACATTACATACTAATAATAATTTAAATTTATACTTTTAAAAGTCAATGGTATTAGTTAGAAAGTTGTTGAACTAATTGTTGAACTTAAAAAAATACAACAGATTAATATACCATTACTTTGTAAATTAATAGGGGATTTTGTGACATTAAAATATTTTTTTTGAATTTGTTAATGTTTGTATTTATGATAAATGTGAGAAATATATTTGATTAAATTAGAATTATCTCTTGTTTTGTACTTTGAGTCCTTGTTATTACTCTATCAAATCTAAATAAAAATAATAGTTTTTTTTAATGCTAAATTTCTAAAATATACTGGTTTTTACCCTCTCATGTCTTTTCTCTACTTTTACTAGTTTGATCATTCCATTGTTTATATGATTTTTATTCAACTAAATTGGTGTATATATTTCACAACACAAGAACAAATATTAATCGCAATATATATCTATGTATATATATCATAACTAAGTTTTTATGGTATTAGAATACTGTTGGAGTGTAATTAGTAATTATATTTTGCATGAAAAATTTTGAAATCTTACAAATTAAAGTTTGCATGTCGAGCAAATTAACTATAAACCAAGTGTGGGCCAGATGTTTGTTGTCTGATCCAATTGATATATACATATATATATATACATGTAATATATAAGGTAGCGATGGAAGGAATACATATTGAGGTAGGTAAATATATATTGAGATGTTTGTATATGTGTATTGAAGGGTAAGCATCTAAATTTTTATGATGTATAGGTAAATATCAATACAAAGAAAAATATCAACCAGAAAAATACAACTTTTGATGGTCTTGTTGTATCATGTCATATAATTAATTTTTTTCTTTATGAATTATATAATCATATATATTGAAATTATAATGAATTATGTAACATATATATATAATTAATTTACATATAGATCAATTAAAAAAAATTATTATAATTAAACTAATTAGCTCCCTAATTATTTAATGAATCCTTTGGCATAGTAACCTAGTTTCCTTCAATATAGATATGGGAATAAATTATTTCAAATTGTATACTACATATGGTTTGATGCACTAAAATATTTTGTGTGTGTATATATTTTCTTCTATATATAATTAAAGATTTAAATAAAAGATTCTTCACCCAGTATTCAATATTCAAAAAAGTGTAAGACATATATATATATATATACCTGCATATATAATTGCTCTCCTTTTTTACTACCTGCCTAACTCAACATTTAGGGAGATTCATTTTTGAATTGACAATGTGGATTTGGAACTCAAGCCCACAATGTGATGAACAAGTTACAGAAATATTTATTTTTATATATACAATAAATTAGCCGCATGTAAGGAACCGGATTCATAAACACTTCCTCGATTACCATCATCGTACGACAATTATATATGCGCACCTTTTCTTTTGACTCACTTTATGCATATATATATATAATGCATATATATATATATATATAAGACTTGCTCTCTAGCTAATTATAATGATTTGCAAACATTTCATATGTAATCTTGTATTTTTTTTTATACTCTTCTAATATGGACACAATAATAATCAGTTCCCAAGTCACAACAAAGTTTTAAAGTAACCAAAGAACTACCTAGTATCTTTTTCGATCTTCACAAGGCCCGCAAGTCAAAATTAACAATACACATATACACATGCAAGAACATATTACATTTCATTCTCTATATCTATATTAAGATCTTGTACAAGTAGACAAGAAAAGCTAAATATATACACTGATAATTTTCATAATCCTCCTATAGCCATAACTACCACCAATCCCCTTCATTTTCTTTTCTTCAAAGAAAAAACTCCATGTATTAGATCCTTGATGCAAGCTTGATGCCACATTAATTCACCAGCTTAGTGAACCTGTTATAACCATAGAAAACTCTAAATATCTACTCATTCTCTTAGGTATAAGTTAAAAATCAAAGAAAATGACCATATTCAACATGCTCATTAATTTACCCTCTATATTAGCTTCAATTATCTCCTATAAGAAAAAGTAAAAGCTTGAAAAGTGTCAAATTGAGAATCATGTGTAACTTAACACTGATTCAATAGTTAAACAAACAAATAGAAGAATCAGTGTAAGCCAGCATTGTATGAGTTCTAATGTTACCTATACATACCCACTAAATAGCCTCTTTCATTAACTAATTAGAACCAATGTTACAGCATCGTAAACCCATCTAGAGGGGTAAAGAAATAGTCAAAACTAATAAAAAATCCTCCTATTAAATTTGATATTCCTCACTCCTTAGCAACTATCATCTCCTGATTCACCACTAGTCCAAAATCCTAGGTAAAGCTATCATAAAAGCTCTATTACTCACCAAAATCACCAATACTTGTCTTCTAAAGGTCTGGATCCAATTAAGTGTGGATGCTTTCGAGATTCTTTACCTACTTAGGTTTATTAATTCACAAGTTATTGAAGTCTCTAAGCATGAAGTTGAGTTTAAATATAAGTGAAATCATCTTCAATAGTTTTAATGTCAAGACTGTTGATATTTTTCAAATTTGTTTCTTACTTAGCTTATCAATTCACCACACTGAAGAGAAAGTTGTGTAAGGAGGTCATTTAGCCCCTTCATGCCTACTGTAGCTAGTTATTTTGGTTTTTTACTAGTAGCTTTAACTATAATCTCAGCTCTATTTATTGGTTTAAGCAAGATACGGCTTATTTGAAATTAAGTGAATGAATAGTTTATTAAAAAAAAAAAAATATTTCTGTGGTATTCCATATATTCGAATAGTTCCTTACTTCAACGTGGTAATTACCTTAATTACCAATTATTGGTCATTGAAATTCATGGGCAATACAGATTTCTATTTAGGGATAGATATTACCTCTCTTTTTCCCCTTTCAAAAAAAAAAATTAGAAATGATTGAAGTTTTTCTTTTTGGAATCGTCTTAGGTCTAAATCCTATTACTTTGGCTGGATTATTCGTAACTGCATATTTACAATACAGACCTGGTGATCAATTGGACATTTGATTAATTAAAATCTCTTTTTTTTTTGTTTCGACTGACCTCCCATCCTCCTTTCTTTAATTCATGGGAGGTCAAATTCATATTCAGATTGCTGTTCAATTATTTGAGTTCAACCTTCCTTTCGACCTAACAAATAAGAGCGGAATCATGCTCTGTAGGATTTGAACCTACGACATTGGGTTTTGGCGACCCACATTCTATCGAACTAAACTAAGAGCACCTTCTTATCACAATAGATAAGACTATAAATATAAAGATGAGTATTCTTTTTTTTTAACCCCAATACAGTTTGCACGCCTATACTATTATATACAATATCATAAAATTCAAAAATAATGTATGTCCGATTTGAATTTTATTTAATCGATCTAAAATTGATCCCTCGTTACTACTCAGAGGAGAAGTAATTGGTAGGGATGACAGGATTTGAACCTGTGACATTTTGTACCCAAAACAAACACGCTACCAAGCTGCGCTACATCCGTTTCAATTGGTCTATAGTGTCATTGTAGAGAATCCCTGTCTAGTTTTCCATATCTTTATTTTCTCTATTGATATACAAAATTTCTTTGCTCATTTCTTCTTTTTTTTGGTCTCATATTATATAACAAACATATAATAAATAATAAATGCATATTTTTCGCGGGAATTCTCTCAATTCTATTTTCAGGTGGAAAGTGGCATATTTTTCTATTTTAAGAAAAAGGAAAATCTTATTTATCGAATCGTTGTCCATTTCAATTTGAATTTTGAATTAGGGATTAGGGATTTCGCGTAAAAATACAAGTGTACAAGTAGTCCTTAACTACATATACATTTGATTATATATGTATTACCATAATGTAAAACAATAAAGAAGAAAGAAGGAGGATTTTAAGTGCGTGATCTAAAAACATATCTTTCCATAGCACCGGTACTAAGTACTCTATGGTTTGGTTCTTTAGTAGATTTATTGATCGAGATTAATCGTTTATTTCCAGATGCATTGACATTCCCCTTTTATTCATTCTAGTTATTGACATGGTAAGGGGTTAAGAAATTTAGAGATACAATCAAATATCTGTAACCAATCCCCCCCCCCCCTTTTTATTTTAGAATTAGGTAGAATAAGGAAGGGGAGGAAGAGAAAGAAAAAAAGGATTCAACCTAAGCAAAACTAGGGTTCAGGATCCAATTAAATTACTAATAGAGCTAAATTTCTAATAAAGTGAAAACATAAATGTGGCTAGGACAACAGTAGCATATTCTACAAGATACTAAAATACTGTGCAGCAATTCTAAAAATAGTTAGAAAAAATTAAAATTATTATATTACTTATTATTTTTTATTTAATTTCTATATTCTATATTAATATTGATTCCAACGAAATATTTCATAATTTGATTTTGAGTTAGCAACTTCTTTTTTTTCGTTCCTTTCTTCTTTGCTTTGGATCGGAAAATAGAAGATTGGGGTGAATCAAAAATCCAAAGGAGGTTTATGGCCAAGGGTAAAGATGCCCGAGTAACGATTATTTTGGAATGTACCAACTGTGTTCAAAACGGTGTTAATAAGGAATCAACGGGCATTTCAAGATATATTACTCAAAAAAATCGACACAATACGCCCAGTTGATTGGAATTGAGGAAATTCTCTATTTTTACAAACATACAATTCATGGGGAGATAAAGAAATATATCGAATCAAGTGCTTGCATGTCAATTTTCCAAGGAACATGAAAAAGATAACATCATGTTTATATTATTACATATATTTAAATAGAAACAAATCAAATAAATAAATAGAAACAAACAAAATCTTATTTATATTTATTAATTATATAAAATTAAATTAAAGCTAAATAAATAAAAATCAACAAAAATTACAAAATACAATGATTATTAAGCAGCATAAATTAATTAAGTTTAACAAGGCCAAAAGCCCGAATAAATAGGATTTCCAAATCATTTTAGCATAGTGATGCGCGGGGTGTTACAATTCCTCATCTGGAGGGGGTCATGGAAAGAGGTGAGTTCCATATACTCAGTAAGAAAAATAGTATTTAACATCATAAGATTTTAAAGATAATTGAAGGTATCATCATTTCTTACCATCAAGAGTCATGTCACGATTCTTTATTAAATTATGAAAATAATTTATTTTATTTAAAGAAAACATCATATCATAGTCATATCATATCAATCAAGTATATCATGCTAAAAATAGAGAAAATTAAATAAATCATGATATGCACTATTTTTCGTGTCATTCTTTATGAAGTCATTCCGACTTCCATCTATTGAGGGTGATACGATTTTCCGACTACCCATGTGGAATGACAAATTCATTTCATTTGTAATAGCAATTTGCCTCTTGCTAACTAACAACACATTTACAGCTTGCTAAACCAACAACACATTTATGGCTTGCCAAACTATGACACAATCTATGACCACGGTCGTGCCAAGCACAATGGTCTTATATGTTAACTATGGCCACGACCATACTTCGCCCAAGATGACCCGTACAATCATATCGCGTCACCACTTTAATCAGAGGGTACACTGTCATCCACTAGGAGCGGTCCTCTCATGTCTTTTTAGAATAGATGGGTGAAAAATAGAAACTTCTTAAAGATAAAAAGCCTAATAAAACACTTTATGTAATTTACATGCCAATATCAATACATGTTTCTCATGTCTATACATCATTTCATGCTTAATCCTTTTTCTACCATTTAATTGCATCACATATCAATATTTATTTCATCTAAATTACCTATGCAAATTAAATAGTTTATACACGATTATAGAACATGCGTTAACATGTGAAGTTACTTAGTTTAGGCATAAAACTTAACCACGAAATCACTAATTTAAACTTTATTATTTTTACTTTAGAAATGCTCCTTAGGATTTTTAAAAGTAAATATTGAATTCCTTATCGAAACCTCGACGTTTTCTACGCCTTTTCTTCTTCTTCTCCTCTCCCTCTCTCTTTAGATAACTACCTCTCTCTCTAAAGATCTTGGAGGATGGAAGAATGGAAATGGAAGTGATGAGAAAATGGTGAAGGGAGGGTCACTATTTACAGAAAATAGGGACCGTCAGATTTGTGCAAAGGGGTAAAATTAGGTGAAGAGAGAAAAGTCAATGGAAAAGGTGTGATGTGATAATTGATGGATGTGATTAGCAGATGGACGATGCGATGTGACGGCGGTGCAAAAATTAGAGGCATGCCATGTAAACAATGATGGCGCGTTGCCCAAATGAGGGCGGCGTACCGCCTAAGTTAGTGGTGCCAGCTGCCCAAAGGCGGCGCACGACACTCAAAGTTGCGGCGCGCCCTTCTGGAGGCGGTGCACACAGCCCAAGCCAGCCATGCACTACAGACCTAGCCTCCCACGCACAAGCCTAGCCTGTCTTGCGTGCAAGCTTTATAGCACGCAAGGCACTGCGCGTAGGCCTACCGTGTAGACGGCGCACGCAGACCGCATGTCACACCCTGCACAAATAGGACATGTGCACAGTACGCACGTCCTGTGCTAATCGTGCGCGTGGCATGAAGAGCCCGCGCAAGCAGGATCCTTCCCGTGGGATTTTCAGACTTTTTCTCCATTTTTCAATAAATTTATTTAAATAACAAATAAAATAAAATATTTCAAACAATAAAATAAAATAATTAATTTTAAGAATTATTAAATCAAATAAATTATGAAACTTAAAATAACAAATACGATATTCATCCAAAAAATTAAAAATAAAAATGGCCTTAAGGTCTGAATAAATAGGGGTTCTTATTATAAATTAGGCGCGAAGGTTTTCAAGGTGTTACATTCCCCCCACCTTAAAAAATTTTATCCCCCGAATTTGTTATAAATAGATATGGAAACTTCTCTCTCATCTCATTTTCTGACTCCCATGTCACCTTTTCCGTAGTGTGGTGTTGCCAATGCACCTTCACCATGGGGATCCTATTCTTGTGCAAAAATTTGTCAGTACAATCATGGATTTTCGTAGGGAGCTCCTCATATGTCATATCAGCTTGAACCTGCATCTCTTGGTGAGAAATGATGTGAGGAGGGTCAGGGTGGTACCTTTTGAGCATGGAGACATGAAAAACATCGTGTAGACCCATAAACTCTCAGGGTAGAGCAAGGTGGTACGCCATGGGTCCAACACATTCCACAATTTGAAAAGATCCCGCATAAAAGGGGCTCAACTTTCCCTTCTTACTGAATCATATTGTTTCCTAGTAAGGGAAGATCTTAAGGAAGACTTGATCACCAACTGTAAATTCTAAAGATCCTCTATAGTTGTCAGCATAGCTTTTCTGGGTACTCTGGGTAATGGCTAAGTTCCTTTGAATGATAGCAACTTTTTTGATAGTCTCCTGGTTGAAATCAGGTCCCAAATGATGCTAGTTCCCGACTTCGTTCCAACAAGTGGGATAACGATAGGGCCTATTGTATAGAGCTTCATACAGAGTCATGTCGATGCTAGAATGATAACTAAAATTATAAGTAAATTCACACAGGAAAAGATATTCATACCAGTTTTCACCAAAGTCAAGGATGCAAGCGTGCAACATGTCCTCCAATGTTTGGATAGTACGTTTAGACTGACATCAGTCTTGGTATGACAAGCAGTGCTGAAGTATAATCCATAATCGAGTGCTTTTTGGATACTGTCCCAAAAATGAAAGGTAAACTGAGGATCACAGTCAAACACAATAGATGGAGGGACGCCGTGGAGTTGAATAATTTCATCGATGTACAGGCGGGCTAATCTGCTAGTGGAATCTGTGGTCCTGATGAGTAAGAAGTGAACAGTCTTGATCAACTTGTCAACAACGACCCATATGGCATTGCAACAAGAATAGATTTCGGGTATGCCGGTGATAACTTCAATGGTTACATGCTCCCACTTTAATTCTAGAATAGGGAGGCCTTGCAACAAACAGCCGGGTCTCTTATATTTTGCCTTAACCTATTTCTAAGGAAGGCATCAAGAGAGACAGTCGACAATGTCCTCTTTTATTCTAGGCCACTAATATTGATGCTTCAGGCCCTGATACATTTTAGTACTCTCGGGGCAGATGGATAGTTTAAAGGCATGGTCAGCCTTGAGAATATTTGTCCTGATAGTGATAAGGACTCAAATACAGTCCAAAAATCTGCACAATCAATCATCTATGAGCCTGAAATTGAGAAACTCATCAGAAGTATGCTTACTCAAATTTTTTGTGATTTTTAGGTCTGTGGACTGAGCTTTCTAAATCTTCATGATCATAGAATTAAAATTTGGGATAATGGCATTGAGGAATACTATTTTCCTCAAAGAAAATCTCAATATAATCTGATTATCTAACACAATTAATATTTTGATTAATATGAAATTTAAATATAATTCTAAAAATTTTATTTTAGTCAAAACATGTAATATTTTAAATAACTCAAATATATTGGAGAATCCCTGACGATCATAAATAGAATTTCCTGATGCAATTATTATGTTCAGAATATAGAAAATAACTGAAATAAATAATTTTCGAACTCAACAATCTGTGAATAGCTAATTAATACTTTACGAAAGAAGAAATGTACAATATATACATATACATATACATATTTAAATATATATAATCACATAGAATACTAAATACAGAAAAATATTTTTGACGGCTAATTTCAAACACTTTTAGCAATTAGTATTTTGAATTTCTTTTACACATATAAATACTCAAAAATCAATTATATAAAGTCTCTTGCTATTTAAAAAAATGTTACTGATATAAAACAAGACCATATTTAACTCCAATGACATAAATTACTACTTTAAATTTTTTTTAATATTATAGTATGTTACTGTAGTATCTGTAGTACGATGTTGCAATTGATTCTTAAAGATAATGACCAGTATTTAACCTTTATTAGGGGGATCACTTATTCAAAATGAATTTATACTTTTGCGATAACAGTTTCAAAAATTCATAAGACACAATATAAGTACTTTTGAAAAATGAAGATAGTTGTAATAATACAATGAAACCACTTATACACTACTGTCAAAGTGTATAACACCAACATCCACGTGAAAAGTCTAGTATTCAAATTTTAATTGTTCATCTAGTTATATTATAATTAATTTTAACATATGATAGAGTTTTTAAAATTTATTTTTATTAATTTTTACGTACAATAAATTATATATCTATTTTTGTGTTACATAAGAGTCGAATCTTCTATTCTTATTTTTGTAGAAGTAGAGAATTACCACTTGCAAGTATTATCATGCCTTAATTATATTTAACTTTTAGGACAATTGATTTCCATTAAGGCGGTTGGTAATGAAGTAAAGATCCTAGAATTAGAACTATTGGGCCTTTGGCCCGATCATTAGGGGATGGCATTAGTTCCCATTAATGAAGAACATGTGTACTCACAATTTTATATAAAAAATTAACAAATCAGTTGAATTATCACCTATATACCTTTTTATACAATCTGTTAACTTCTGATATCAACCATTTTATATTAAAAATGTATTGAATGTATTTATTTTTTTTTTTTGTGAATATGTTAATTTGGTGATATATAAAAGTACTTAAGTTCAGTTACTTTGTTTAAAATTAAATTTGTAGCCGGTTTTATGTATGGATTGTAGAATTAATTATATTGATATTAATTGTAACATTTCATTTTTTCACATAATTGTTTAGGTAAGATGTGAATGCATGCTGGGAAAAATGCAGGAGAGAGTAGGTATATAAATTCATTACAGTGAATCAATAACTTGTTATGAAAAGGGACAGTCAGGATTGGATGATTTTAGATATGTGCAGCCTTTCAACATTTTACTAATTGGTTGTGCGTGAATTTTATATTGTATGTATAGAATCTCCAAGGATCATGCCTATATGAGTTAATAGATACCTAATAGATTTTGAGAATTGGAACAAGCGTTCCTCTGGCTATATGTGCACTAAAAAGAAAAAAGAAACAACAAAAAGCACACATATCACCCACAGTAACCAAAGATCTCCAAGCTTTTACCAATATCCTCTTAAACCCATTCGTTCCTCTCTTCCACCCTGCTTTGTTACTCCATCTCACTCATTCACAGACACTTAAAAATAGTGCATATATGCTAGACCTTTACAACTTTATAAATTCTTATTCATTTTTCCAATTAACACCTCACCCCACACCACAACGACTAGTCAGCTTGTTTTCCTGCTATCGCCAACATCACCATCTCAACACAACCTCCCATACATCTTTCTTATTACACCTTTTAGAATTTGGTTAATAATACATGAAGCTACCTATTAGCTAAAAACTCATTAGTGATATATGAAGCTACTCATAATTTAATTATTTTTATGAAAATGTTTGAAATTTTATTAACTACAATTAGCAAATATGATCCACTAATACAACAATTTATTTAGCATAATATAATATTGCCAACAATATAAATTCTTATCTCATCTATTATTCCATAATTTTTAGTGCATTTACAGTGTAAATGTGTATTTAATTTTCATTTAATTGTTTCTTTGTAAAAATATATACATAATATGCCTATAAATAGTGGTATCTCAATAATAAAACACAATTTTCAATTCTCACAAGATAACATGGTATTAGAGTTGTTAATATATCTAGAAGAATTTAGATAGCTAATATATGAATAAATTGTGTTTTGCATACCAAAATAATGAATAGGGATGAGTTTGATAGAAGTAAATAATGATAGATGGTTACGAAGAACATTGTGGAGCAAGAGGAAATGGGAAACATAGTTGGATTGATTTGTGAAAAGGATGAGGGAGAAGTTGTATCAAAATATGGCTCTAATAGCTATAACTATATTAAAAATATAGATTGCACAATAAAGTTCTCCTTTTATCCTCTTTTTTGAAAAAAAAAAGTTGTTTTTCTTGCACGAGATTGTTATTTTTTAATCAATAAATTTAATACAAATATACTTTATCTTAGGGCAAAAAAAAATTTGTTATATACACAAGAAAACGAAAAAAGTGATATCAGAAGTCCTAGGGGCATGCTTTTAAATGTTGGATTGCCTGTAGGGTTACTTTACATGCGAAGCTCACTCATGCATACATATCGATCATTAATCTTTATTCATCTTATTATGTTACTCTATTAGTTTATTTTATACAAGACGCTGTTAATTAATTCCAAATAATTAGCTCTTTGTTCGCAAAGTAACCTATAATTTTCTTTGGAGATAAATCTTTTTAAGTGTTTGGTTGTAGGTTAAATATGGCATATTTTTCCTTAATTAAAAGATAATTTTATTAAAAAAATGGCAGTCGCATGTTCTTTTTCTCTTTGAATAATAAAAAATAATTTTGTCAATAAGGATAGTTCCATCTTTTTTAAAGAGAGAATTATAGGAAAACACAAAATCGCCACCCTTTGGAAAATGAAAAGCACAATTTAAGAATAAAATTATATGATAATATAGGTGATTTGAAATAGAAGCTGAACGTGAAAAGAGCATATTCTTAAAACATCTCTTATATGATCCCCCTTCATAGCCTCATACAGATACATCAACAGGTATCTTGGAATTAAAACTTGGGATAGCGGCATTAACAGGTAATGTTTTCCCCCAGTATAATCATAAGAGTTATTAAAATTTATTTTTATTAATATTTACGTACAATAAATTATATATTTATTTTTGTATTACATAAGAGTCGAATCTTCAATTCTTATTTTTGGAGAGGTAAAGAAGTAGCACTTGATTTAAAATTCAAGTATTATCATGCCTTAATTATATTTAACTTTTAGGAGGATTGATTTCTAGTAAGGTGGTTGGTCATGAAGTAAAGATCCTAGAATTGAAACTATTGAGCCTTTGGCTCGATCATTAAGGGATGACATCAGTTCCCATTAATGAAGAGCACGTGAACTCGCAATTTTATATAAAAAGTTAACAAATCAGCAAAATTATCACCTACATACCATTTCATATAATCTATTAACTTCTAATATCAATCATTTTCTATTAAAAATGTATTGAACGTATTTATTTTTTTTGTGAATACGTCAATTTAATGATATATAACAGTACTTAAGTTCAGTTACTTTGTTTAAAATTAAATCTGTAGCCCGTTTTATGTATGGATTATAGAATTAATTATATTGATATTTAATTGTAACATTTCATTTTCTCACATAATTGTTTACATTAATATTTAATTTTAATTGTAGTTAATTAAATAGCTAGTATAATATTTAATTTAAAAAAAATTCAATTACACAATTAACACAAGTACAATATATTAATAAAGTGCCATCGTTATTAAATAAAGGGAAGTAAACATGATTAGTGTTATTCTATGAATCACTCTTTTATCATTGTAAGTATATATATATAATCTCTCTAAATAAGACGCACACAACGAAGTTCTAATATTTAAGAATACAAAAAGAAATAAAAAGATAAAAAAATCATAATACATTACATCAAAAAATCGTAACACAATACATCCTTTATAGATAAGCCAAATTCAAAGTTAATAAGTGAAATACAAAGTAAACCTTTATAAATCATATGGAAGTTCCCTTGTTTTAATGTGTTAAAAACTCATACCTAAGGCCACCTATATACCATTTTATATGAATGCTTGAACTTTTGAAAATTTAATAGAAGATTTAAAATGTATGAGTTTTTATATGATTTGTTAACTCTTTATATAAAAGCTAACATTAATGAGGAACATGTATATCTAACAAATCATTAAGTAATATTTTGGCATTCCACTTGTTGTAGAATGCACCATATCTTACCTTAGATGGTATATTCTACTATATTATAATGCTCCATTCCCCATTCCTTACTAATAACTCTCCAACCCTTGTCTCATTCTATATGTAGCCCCTCTCGCTCCTTGGCCAGACACGACAAAACATCATGACTAGTAATAAGGTTAGGGTGACCTATATCACTAGCAACTTTGCAAGAAAAACCAAATTTAAGAAAAGGAAGAAGGGGCTGATGAAGAAAGCGAGTCAACTTAGCACGCTCTACAATGTCAAAACATGTGCAATCATTTACAACGCATATGACTCGTAACCAGAGGTTTGGCATTCCCCTCTCGGAGCCCAATACTTGTTGGCCAACTTCAAGAGGATTCTGAGATGGAGCAGAACAAGAAGATGATGAATTAAAAGAGCTTCCTATGATAGATGATCACCAAGGCAACCGACCAACTGAAGAAGAAACACAAAGACAATCAGGAGAAGTAAATAATGCATATCATGTTTCAAATCCTTGTTGGGAAGCCCCTCCACTAACTCAACCTCATTGATCTCAATGATCTAGGTTGGCTTATTGAATAAAACCTCAAAGAAATCCCAAAACAATGATAGAAACACTCTTTAAATCACCTCAGCCTCAGCGGGCCACAAATGGAGGAGTGATGAAGGGTCTGGGGGAGACATCCTCTTATATCAACAAGGATTCTCTATTGCATAAGCTTCAGCAGTTGTAGTGATGGTTCATTGATGGTATTAACCTACAAGCACAACAACAACTCATTTAGTGTTTGGTAACGGGGACCAAGTGGAGATGATGGTTTTTTTTTATCAGCACAACTAGAATAATATACAGATGTGCTCTAGAGGTTTAATTATTCTTAAGAATGGAATGATAAGATGTCTAATTTTGAATTGTTTGGATTGCTGTCGTGATTACTTAAATAACCAATTACAATCCACCACAAATATATATCTTCAAATTCATAATAGTTGTAGTCGTCGTTGTCATAGTACTAGTCATTATAGTCATCACGTAATAGTCAACATAGAAGTCGCATCGCATGCATGCATGTAAAGGTATTTGTCTGCGTTATAATTTTATTCAAATTAATCTTCTCTTTAATATTTTATATCTCATGTACTAGTGCTACTCTTCTTTTTTTTATTTTCTCTCTCGCCTCGGCTTAATGTCGCTTCATTGCTATTTGTTAAAATACATGCATGCCCAATGTAGTTTTAAACTATTAGAATGCTTTTCTCTCTTCTTTTCCTTTTTTTTAATTTTCTTATACACAGTGGATTAAGTTTACTTAAGATGATAATTAAGTTTGCTAGCTACTCAAAGTTTGTTTAGATCTCAAAAGAGATTTTTGTATGGGATTTAATATATATGAATACATGTTCGGATCTTGGAATTAAAATTTAGGATAGAAAGATTAAGAAATATTATTTTCTTCAAAGAATACACGCATGCCTACTACGCAGACAGCGAGCGCACAGGGCACATGGCACTTGGCCCTATCCGCATGCGATGGGACACACGCGTTGTTAACCTGTCTGTGCGCGATGGGATGCTCACGCAGACCAGGCCCGCACCCCATGAGGATAGGATGTGCACACATTGCGCACGTCCTACGTTTGTCACGCACGCACGCCTGCGCACAGTGTGTTACGCCCGCGCATGCGAGCATCTCCCACGAGTGTTTTCCTGCTGGATTTCACCCCATTTTCCATTTTTCTCCTAAAAATTACTTTTAAATAAAAATGCAGCAAAAATAAAATAAAATAAAATAATAATAATAAAAATAAATAAAATAACAAAATCTGAATAAATTAAAATTATGAATTTAAATTATTAAATACGATATAAATTACGAGATAAATTTAAATGAGTTCAGGTGGCTTTAAGGCCCGAATAAATAGGAGTTTCAATATACACATTTAACACAATGATGAGCAGAGTGTTATAATATGAGTGCTGGTTTTAATCCCTTAACAAAACGATGGTTTAATTGTCCTTGTGACTCTGAATGATTTGATATTCATGCTCTAGGGCTCAAGGGCATGAATGATGGCACCTGAGAGACCTAATAGATTTATATTTGAATTTAATATTTGTGAATGTATGTTTGTATCTATCTGTGTACCAAGACATGACTAATCAATATCTCATTTTTCCTCTCTAGAACTAGGTGTAAGTGGCTGCGCGTATAGGTTTGCAATCAGTGTAATATAAATTAAGATAATAAATTACTATAAAAAAGACTGTGTCAGAAGAGGAGTTTCATTCTATGTGCAAGAATTGTGTAAACCCATTGAATACGGTATTGACTGTCTTTATGACGATTCATATGAATTCGACATTTGATTTTGATATGAATATTTGGCGATAACTTTTGATTTCAATTTGTTAATTAAACTTAAAATTAATGTTTTTGTAAACGTGCATTAATGAATATTTTTAAACTTATCTATGTTGCATTATTTCTCTTTATCTTATTAAATATTAGAACTCACCCATATCCAAACCCCGCATAGATGTAGATTTGGAAAAAAATTCTGAAAAATCGTGTTTAGATTCCTTTCAAGAGGAATAGTTTGGAGCAGACTTTGCATTTTGTTTTAAACTTTAAGGCTAGTTTTTATAATTATACTATCTAATATTTTGTATTCGAAAAGGTAGATGTCTAGATTGCCTCAGGATACCGTCTTTTGTAAATTTTATATGGGATGTATAGTTCTGCTACAGTATAAATATCTATTTTATGTCTGCACATTTGGACATTGTGCCTTATTTTGGCATCAGGATGTCACATTTCTTTTTTTTTTCTTTTCATTTATACACAATGGAGCAAGGATAGAAGCATTATTGATGTAATATATGTAAAAATTCAATCTAGTTAAGATGAAGATAAGCTAGCTAGCTCCTTAAACAGTTTTAGATTTAAAATGAGATTTTTGTATAAAATTTAATAGATATGGATACAATCTTTGTATCTAGGAATTAAAATTTGGGATAATGGCCTTAACAGGTGATGTTTTTCTCAAAGAAAGTCTTGGTATAATAATAACATCTAGAACAATTAATATTTTGATTAATATGAATATTATACATGTATAAGGCAAAATACGTTAAATTAAGTAATAAATTGGCTTCTAACTAATTAATACATATGTAGAATAATCTATCTTTGTTCCCTATATTTTGAAGAACAAAAAAATTACACTCACACATATTCTACCAATTTAGAGTGTTGATGACAAGTACATGTGTACACTGGCTACTAGTTCCTTTAAATAGTTTAGACAATATCTTGTATAATTTACTAAATATGTTATATTATTGCGATTGCTTGGGTGGCAAGTAAAATAAGTATTGTTTTATATGTATACATAGACGAATATTGATGTGCTCGATTTTTATTATATTTTTATACCCTTTTAAGTTAAAAGTCATTTAATGAAAAAAATTCTTGATGTAGGTTTCGTGGAGAAAATAGAAAAAAACTAAAAAGAGAAGAAGAAAAGAGAAAAATTGAAGTACTTTTTAAGAGCAAAAAGGAAGCAACTCTGAAGAAGAAAAAGGGAGCAATTCTAAACAGGAAGAATGAATAGATTTGAAGAGGAAAAATGAAGTTTCTTTGAAAAGAAAAAAGGAAGCATCTCTAAGGAGGAAAAATGAGCAGCTTTGAAAAGGAAAAAAGGAGGCATGCAATATTGAAATTAATTTGGTTGAGACTTGGCCAAGTCATGGCTTAATTAGTTATTGATTGTTTTAGAGTATCGGGAGTGAAATTCTATTAATTAGATATATATTGTTAATCGTTAATTGTGATTTGAACGAGAGTTATATGTTCGAGTTAACATGGAGAAATTGAATTTTTACAGATTTAGTAGAATCAAATTAGTAATTGTTATAAAAAGTTAGTAGTTGTTAATTGATAAACCTAGCGAATACTGGGAGGAAAAGCAAAAGTACATTAGGTTTGTTCAATCATTGCATAGTAGATTAAATTAATTGTGAAATTAAAACTCCGATATACCTAAGATTCAAGTGAAATCAATTATTCTTGTGGGTTTACATCGATAGTTTTCATTAATTTAATCATTTTGTTTTGATTAAATTATTATCAAATTTTGATTTCTAGATAATAATAGAATTTTTATAATTCTGGTACTTGATACACAATCTCGTAAGATGATACTCTACTTATCACTTTATTATTTGAAAGATTTTGTGCACTTGCGAATTTGCCTATCATATATAAAATCTTTAACTAGTTTTAGTTTTTTATATGTATACATACCAGTATGCAATCTGTAGAACATCATAATTATCTTAAAGGTTGGAATCAGTAATGGATGATGAATTGTTTCATTCTAATTGTTTTTTGGACATGGTTGTGCCTTTTTCTTTTTCTTCTCAATCTATATTATGGTTATTGGATGTATTGTTTAATGGTACTTTTATTGTTTTTGTAATGGTTAATTGCTATTGTTAAATTTTACTTCATTTGGAAAAAAAAATAATTATCTTAAAGGCTAATATAGAGTGTCAAGGAGAAGGTATATATATATATTAGTACTAGGCTAGTATCATTTTTTTATTGGAAGAGAGATAACACTTTTATATTTTTACTGCATTAAATTGGCAGGAAATATATGTTTAATTTCTTTAAGAATTTTGCGGCTATTACAAAAATCAATACAAAAGTATGCATATACATTACTTTTATTATACCATTTTAAAATTGAATCATACTAATCTTTCGTTAACAATATGATTGGTATTTTTTCTCTTCATAAAAGATTTTAGATTCAAATTGTGCATTTTTATATATTATCTTTAAGAGTTTGTGTCTTCTTATTAATGAAATGTATGAATTGTTACTAAAAAATCTAAATCCTAAATTTTATTTCTATATTTTAAAAGTAATATTTTTCTGAAAAGTAAGATACCTTTTGTGACATCCCAAATGTTATTAACGCATAAGGGTGTCATATATAGAAATAGATTACGAGTGCGTAAGAGTTAAATATATACAGCGGAGCAATTTATTACAAATCCTTTATAAAATATATGTGTTCCCAATTACATGTATTACTAAGGCCAAAAGTTGCAAAAAAATACAGAATATCAAAATACAAAAAGGGTCACTTCTATCATTATGTAAAAAGATTCATCAGAGTGCGAGAGAAGTCATGCACTTATAAAAGATTATGGATCCATGGGATCCTCAAAGACTTAAAGTGGTAGGTCAGCGATCGATTCCTCACTATCATCTCCATCTAGAGGGGGGGCATGGAAAAGAGTGAGTTCTATATACTCAGTAAAGAAAATAATATTTAAATAACATCATAAGATTTTAAAGGTAATTAAAGGTATCATCATTTCATACCATCAAGAGTCATGTCAGGGTTCTTTATTAAATTATGAAAGTAATTTATTTTATTTAAAGAAAATATCATATCATAGTTGTATCATATCAATCAAATATATAATGCTGAAAATAGAGAAAATCAAACAAATCATGATATGCACTATTTTTGTGTCATTCTTTGCAAAGTCGTTCCAACTTCCATCTATTGAGGGCGATACAGATTCCTGGCTACCCATGTGGAATGAAAAATTCATTTAATTTGTAATAGCAATTTGTGTCTTGTTAAACTAGCAACACATTTACGAACTTGCTAAACTAATACCACATTTACGTCTTACCAAACCATGACGCGATCTATGACCACGGTCGTATAAATCACAGTGGTCCTACATGTTAACTATGGCCACAAACGTACTTCACCTAAGATGACCCCTACAATCATTTCGCGTCACCACTCTCATCAGAGGGTATGGCGTCATCCACAGGGAGTGATCCTCTCACGTTTTTTTAGGTCAGATGGGGGAGAAATAGAAATCCCTCAGAGATAAAAAGCCTAACAAAACACTTTATACATTATGCATGCCAATATTAATACATGTTTCTCATGTCTGTACATCATTTCATGCTAAATCATTTTTCTACCATATTGCATCACATATTAATACTTATTTCATCTAAATTACACATGCAAATTAACAAGTTTATGCACGATCATAGAACATCCGTTAACATGTGAAATTACTTAGTTTAGGCATAAAACTTAACCATGAAATCATTAATTTAATTATTTTTCTTTGATTAAATTATTATTAAATTTTGATTTCTAGACAATAATAGAATTTCTACAATTCTGGTACTTGATACACAATCCCTGTAGGACGATACTCTACTTATCACTTTATTATTTGAACGATTTTGTGCACTTGCGAATTCGCCCGTCATATGTATAATCTTTAACTGGTTTTAGTTATTTATATGTATACCAGTATGCAATCTGTAGAATATCATAATTATGTTAAAGGTTGGAATCAGTAATGCATAATGAATTGTTTCCTTCTAATTGTTTTTTGGACATGGTTGCGACTTTTTCTTTTTCTTCTCAATCTAGATTGTGGTGATCGGATATATTGTTTAATGGTACTTTTATTGTGTTTAAAATGGTTAATTACTATTGTTAAATTATATTTCATTTTGAAAAAAGAAAATTATCTGAAAGACTAATATAGAGTGTCAAGGAGAAGGCATATATATTAGTACCAGGCTAGTATCATTCTTTTATTGAAAGAGAGATAACACTTTTATATTTTTACTGCATTAAATTAGCAGGAAATATATGTTTGATTTCTTTAATAATTTTGTGGCTATTACAAAAATCAATAAAAAAGTTTTCATATATATTACTTTTATTATACCATTTTAAAATTGGATCAAACTAAACTTTCCTTGACAATATGATCGGTATTTCTTCTATTCATGAGAGATTTTAGATTCAAATTGTGCTTTTTTGTAGATTATCTTTAAGAGGTTGTGTCATCTAATTAATAAAATGTATAAATTGTGACTTAAAAATCTAAATCCTAACTTTCAATTCTATATTTTAAAAGTAATATTTTTCTGAAAAATAATATACCGTTCATCCATAAAAAGTATATTTATAAAACCAACCATAACGAATGCTTATATAGCAAAATCAACCACTAGCATCATCTAAAATACATGAGATCTTGGAGCATAAAATAATCGCAAAAAAAGGCATAAATAAAGACAACATAGTCTAAACACTAAATTACACATCTAAAACAACTTCTTATATGTGTATGTGTGATGATGTTTAACAACAATATGAAAGGGTTTTTCGAGACACCTACCTGTCTAAACTAGTAGACATAGAATTGATTAACTTTGGTCGTGCGTGAATTTCATATTGTATGTATAGAAGCTCCAAGGATCATGCCTATATGAGTTAATGGATACCTTATAGATTCTGAGAATTGGAACAAGCATTCCTTTGGCTATATGTGCACTAAAAAGAAAAAAGAAACAACTAAAAGCATGCATATCACCCTTTAGAATGCTGAAGGTTAGATGTGTTGCATTCTAAAACTGGGAGTGGAGTGTCGAAATCATCTTTAGAATGCTATGTCTTTAATAGGGAATATGGAAAATATTTTGATTTAAGGAAATGTTTCACAAAATTTAATTAGTGAGTTGTTGCAGGAATGCACTTATACAAAATTACTTTAATCATGATTGTCCCTTTTTAATTAAGAGCTAATGTTTCACTATAATCCATTTATATATCTACTCTCACTTGTATTATTTTATTTGGTATGCAATATGTCGAATATGATTATTAGAGTGCATGTGTATTTGACTTTATCTTTATGGAAGAATATTTTAGTTACAATTATTAAAGTCAAAATATCTCTATATCACAACCAATTATATACATTTAGTAGACAATTAGTTACTATATGCAATCAGGCTTCCATGTTTTGCATTCTTTATACATATCAAAATTGATATTTTTTTCATGAAGCTATAGTAAATAATAAATAATTATTTTGAATTTGAAGATCATATGTGCTGAAAAATATTTAAAATACATAATAAAGCATATAAAAGAAGGAAAAGAAGAAGAAAATTATGTACCTTTGCTTTCAATCAAATACATGCAACTAATAAATCTACTACACTAATGATAAGATTGTTTTCTTTCTTTTTTGAAATAAAATAAATCCACTTAGACCGATTAATTATAATTCTACCCTGCGCATCATGTTCTTTTAAAACATAAACTTCATACAAAATAAAGACATGAGATCACATATATGTATTTTCTCTATATACATTTGTGTATGTGAGTGCCTTTTTCATGTATATAATCAAAACGGAAAAGAATGAGGAAGCCTATAATGGTTTTATATTTGAAAAGCATGTATAGATGGCAAAACTAAAGTAAAGACATCTTTTTTTCTCAATCAACACGTGTTTTGTTATGTTCACTCACTTTCTTCACCAACCCCTTCTTTCTTTTCTTGAAAGTGGCTTTTTTGGTGGAGTTTTTAATGATATAGTTAAGTTTAACCATCTTTTTAGTCATGGTGTTTGGTCTATCTGGCCAAAGAGCTAGATGATATATATATAGAATGAGACAAGGGTTGAAGGTTATTAGTAACGGATGTGAAGTGGAACATTGAATATACCATGTAAGGTTAGATTAAAACTGCAAATAGAGTGCCCAAATCATCTCTAGAAATGTTATGCTTTTAATAGGACATATGGAAAGATCTTAAGATTAAAGGTAAAGTAATTTACAAAATTTAATCAGTGAATTGTTGCAAGGCTACACTTTTATAAAACCATTCACTATAATGCATGTATATATTTACTCTCTCTTATATATGTAGGTGTGTAAAAAGAATAAATTGAACAGGAAGATTGCTAGAATATTTAATTAATTTTCCTTTTATGTGGAGGGGTAGTTAAAAAGAGAGAGAGATAGAGAGAGAGAGAAAACAAAACTTTAAATTAGTTTGTCTTAAGGCAGTAAAACATGGCAATGAAATGGAAGATAGATATTGCATATAATTAGGCTGTTAGAATTGCATATAAATAGGTCACCCATCTTTTGTACTAAGCATCCCATTTTTATCATATAGAATATTGATATTGCTTTTGGTAATTTTCCAATATAGTCCTCCAATTAAGATTGTTTGCATTTCAATCGTAAAAGTCTTTGTTTTGGTCCCAACAATATGTGCACTTTTTTAGTTGTTTTTTTTTCTTTTTAGTGCACATATAGCTAAAAAAGATATACAAAATGTTGGGGCTTATAGACATGCAATCACAACAAAATGCTTGCTCCAATTCTCACAATCTATAAGATATTTATCATCACACTTACACATGTAGTAAGTTGTTTTAGATGTGTAATGTAGAGTAGACTATTTTATGGTTGTTTATGCCACTTTTTATATGATGCTCTTGTTTTATATTCTAAGGTCTCATGCATTCTAGATGATGCTAGTGGTTTGTTTTGGCATATAGGCATACCTTATGGCTGGTTTTGTAAATTGTGTGTTATTGTTAAGAGCTATATTACTTTCAAAAAATATATTAATTCTAAAATATAAAAATAAAATTTAGGATTTAAATCTCTATAGTGACAATTCATACATATAATTAATTAGTTACCACAATCTCCTAAAGATAATATATGAGGATGTACAATTTGAATCCAAAATTTTTTATAAAGAGAAGAAATACTATACATATTGTTAAGGAACGATTAGTGTAATTTAATTTTAAAAAATAATAATAAAAGTAATATATATGATTACTTTTGTATTGACTTATGTAATAGCCAAAAAACTCCTAAAGAAATCAAAGACATGTTTCCTACCAATTTTATGCAGTAATAATATAAAGGTGTTTTCTCTCTTCCAGTAAAAAAAATTATTCTAGTATGATATTAAAATATATGCCTTCTGAACTTCGACAATCCATATTTGCCTTTAAGATAATTAACTTTTTTTAAAAAAATTGAAATAAAATTTATCAATAGTAATTAACCATTACAAACATAACGAGAAGTACGGTCAACAATACATCTAACAACCCCAATAGAGATTGAGAAAACAAGAAGATGGCAAAGTTATGTTAAAAAAAAATAGAAGGAAATAATCCATCCTCTATTACTGATTCCAACCTTTAAGATAATTATGATATGCTATAGATTTTATGCTGGTGTACATATAAATAATGAAAAGAAGTTAAAGATTATATATCTGTGTGTATCCATATAAAGCAATACTTATTCTACTTGCTATTTAGATAGCATGGCTATTGTATCACAATAATGTGTAATATTTAGCAAATTAAACAAGATACTGTCCAAACTACTTAAAGGAGCTAGTTGCAAGTATCAACATATACTTTTCATCAACACTCTGAATTGGTAGTATATATGTGACTATAATTTTTTTGTCTTTTAAAATATAGGGAACAAAGATAGATTATTTTATATATCTATCAATTAGTAGAACCCAAAATAAATCCAACAAAATAATTAATCAACATATTTATAATTTTAGCGTATTTTTCCAGATACACGCATAATATTCATATTAATAAAAATATTAATTATTTAAGATATTTTGATTAGATCGAGATTTTCTTTGAGGAAAATATTATTCCTTAATGCCATTACCATAAATTTTAATTTCAAGATTGGAAGAGCGTATCCTTATGTATTAAATTCTATACAAAAATCTCATTTGAAATCTAAATAAATTTGAGTAGCTAGCTAGCTTAATCTTCCTCCTAGCTAAACTGAATTTCTACATATACTACATCAATAATGCTTATGTCATCACTATATTATGTAAAAAAATAAATAAAAGAAAAGAAGAGAAAAGTGCATTATTATAGCTTAAAAGTATATTATTCTTGTTGTGTTGATCGAACAACACCATTATCTCCACTTGGTCCCCATTACCAAACACTAAATGAGTTGTTGTTGTGCTTGCGGGTTAATACCATCAATGAACCATCACTACGACTGTGACATCCCAATGCTAATTAAGGCATGTAGATGTCATATACAAAAACAGAATTACGAGTGTATGATAAAAATTATATGCAGCAGAGCAAATTAATATAAATTCCTTACAAATAAGAGTTCTAATTACATATATAATTGAGGCCAGAAGTGGCTACAAAATACAAAAGTCAAAATACAAACGAGGGCCACTTCTTTCACTATGCTATTGGACTCATCAGAGTATGAGAACGATCATGCACTCAAGTTTTGCGGATCCACAGGATCCTCATAAACTTCAATGGGTAGGTCAGTTTGCGGTTTCTCATTTTCTTCCTCATCTGGGGGGCATGGAACGAGTGAGTTCTATATGTTTAGTAAGGAAAACAGTATTTAAATAACTTCATAATATTTTTAAAGTAAATTATTCTAACATAAATACTTACCATTTGGTTACTTTGTAGACTTATCTTACTTTATGAAAATAATTTTTTTAGTACAAAAAAAAACATCACGTTAATATAATCAAAATAAACACATATCATACTAGATAATAGAGAAAATCAAATAAATCATGAAATGCTTAGATTTTCGTGTCATACTTCACGAAGTCATTACGACTTCCATCTCTTAAGGCAGATACAGATTTCCGACTACCCAAGTGGAATGACCAGATCATATACAAATAACGACAATTTACTCAAGTGCATTTTCGACTTTCACAACCATGGCATGATCTATGACCACAGTCGTACTAGTCATAGTGGTTCTATCTGGTATTCTATAGTCACGATAGTACTTAGCCAAAGGGGACCCCTAACAGGTATTTGCATCACCACTCTCGTCAGAGAGTACGCCATTATCCACAGAGAGTGGTTCTCTTACGTCTTTCCAGACCTAATGGGGGAGGGAAAAACAAATACCCCGAATGTCGTTAGGGGAATAGGTACCCCTCAAAGATAAAAAGTCTAACAAGACACTTGATGCATTATGCATGTCAATACAGATACATACTTCGGACCATTCATGCTTCATTCCACTTTTTTTTGTTTCTTTTATTTTTCAGGTAATCTTATCGGTTTCATATTATTTTAATTACATGCAAATCATCAAGTGTCTATAAATCACATAGCATGCTTGAAATCAAGAACAATTGAACTTATTAAGCCTATAAACATAAAGGCATGCAAGAACACGCGAAATCACAAATTATCAATTTAATATTTTTTTTGTCTAAAAATACACCTTAAGAGGTTTAAAGAAATACTAAATTCCTTACCAAAATCTTGATAATTTCTTCTACACCATCCTTCTTTTCTTCCTCTCCTTCTCTCTCTAGATCACTTTTTCTCTCTCTCTCTCTCTAATTTTTAAAAGGTGGAAGAATGGAAGTGTGGAGAAAATGTGAAGGAAGGCCCCTATTTTATAGAAATTAAGAGTCATTGCATTTACGCCAAGTGGTGAAATTAGGTCAAGAGAGAGAAAAAGATGCTCAACATAAAAAATGAAGGAGGAAGACCTCCTCCACTAGCGGCGATGGTGCCGCGCCGCCTAAGGTGGGTGGCGGCACACTGCTCGAGACGGTAGTAGCCTCCCCATTCTGTGTGCTGCAAGCTAGCCTGCGCACCCGCCCTAGGAACGAAGAGGCCTATCCACGTAAGCCTGCTGAGCGGACGACGCAGGCATAGTGTGCGGTGCCTATTCGTGCGCAACGAGATACGCATAAGGTTGACCCCCTGCCAAACGCACGGATGGGACGTGTGCACAGCACATGGGCGCCCGCGTGGGCAGCCCTTTCTCGTGAAACTTTCTCCCTTTTTATCATTTTTTTGAATTTTGTTTTAAAAAAATAAATATTAGACTAAAATAAAATAAAATTAAATAAAATCAAAATAAATAAAATCGGTATAATTTACGAATTACGATAATAATTTACAGAGTAAATTAAATGAGTTCAATGTGGTCTAAAGACCCAAATAAATAAGGTTTTACAAATAAATTAATCACAGTGATGGGTGAGGTGTTACAACAACTGCTGAAGCCTATGTGATAGAGAATCCTCATTGTTCTAAGAAGATTTCTCCCTCGGACCCTTCATCACTCCTCTATTTATGGCCCCTAAGGCTGAGGTGATTTACTAAATGTTTTTATCCTTTTTTGGACTTCTTTAAGGCTTTGTTCAATTAGTCAACCCTCATCGTTGAGATCAATGAGGTTGAGTTGGTGGAGCGGCTTCCCAACAAGGCTTTGAAACATGATATGCATGATTTACTTCTCCTGATTGTCTTTGTGTTTCTTCTTCAGTTGGTCGGTTGCCTTGGTGATCATCTATCATAAGAAGCTCTTTTAATTCATCATCTTCTTATTCTGCTCCATCTCGGAGATCCTCTTGAAGTCGACCAACACGTGTTGGGCTCCGAAGGGGAATGCCAAACCTCTGGTTGCGAGTCATAGGGGTTGTAAATGATTGCACATGCTTTGACATCGCAGAGAGTGCTAAGTTCACTTACTTTATTCATGAGCCCCTTCTTCCTTTTCTTAAATGTGGTTTTTCTTACAAAGTTGTTAGTGATATAGGTAAGCTTAACGTTGTTTCTAGTCACGACGTTTTGTCATGTCTGGCTAAGGAGCAAAAAGGGGTATATATAGAATGAGACAATGGTTGTAGAGTTATTAGTAAGGAATGGGGAATGGAACGTTATAATATAGTAGAATATACCATTTAAGGTAAGATTTGGTGCATTCTACAACAGCGAGTGGAATGCCAAAATATTACTTAATGATTTGTTAGATATGCATGTTCCTCATTAATGTTAGCTTTTATATAAAGAGATAACAGATCATATAAAAGCTTATACATTTTTAATTTTCTATTAAATTTACAAAATTACAAGCATTCATATAAAATGGTATGTAGGTGGCATTAGGTATAAAGGTTTACTTTGTATTTCACTTATTAACTATGAATTTGGCTTATCTATAAAGGATGTATTGTGTTATTATTTTTTTATCTTTTTATTTCTTTTTGTATTCTTAAATATTATAACTTCGTTGTGTGTCTTATTTAGAGAGATTATATATATATACTTACAATGATAAAAGAGTGAATCATCAAATATAACTAACCATATTTACTTCCCTTTATTTAGTAACGATGGCACTTTATTAATATGTTGTACTTGTGTTAATTGTGTAATTGAATTTTTTTAAATTAAAAATTATGCTAGCTATTTAATTAAAAATATTACTACAATTAAAATTAAATATTAATGTAAATAATTATGTGAGAAAATGAAATGTTACAATTAAATATCAATATAGTTAATTCTATAATCCATACATAAAACAGGCTGCAAATTTAATTTTTAAAAAAGTAACTGAACTTAAGTACTTCTATATATCACTAAATTGACATATTCACAAATAAATAAATAAATACATTCAATATATTTTTAATAGAAAATGATTGATATTAGAAGTTAACAAACTATATAAAATAATATATAGGTGATAATTTGGCTGATTTGTTAACTTTTTACATAAAATTGTGAGTAGACATGTTCTTCATTAATGGGAACTAATGCCAACCCTTAATGATCTGGCCAAAGGCCCAATAGTTCCAATTCTAGTATTTTTACTTCATTACCAACTGTCTTAATAGAAATCAATCCTCCAAAAGTTAGATATCATTATGTCATGATAATACTTGACTTTTAAATCAAGTGGTACTTCTTTACCTCTACAAAAATAAGAATTGAAGATTCGACTCTTATGTAACACAAAAATAAATATATAATTTATTGTACTTAAAAATTAATAAAAATAAATTTTAATAACTCTATCATATCTTAAAATTAATTATAAAATAACCATATGAATAATTAAAATTTGAATACTAGACTTTTCACATGGATGTTGGTGTTATACACTTTCACAGTAGTGTATAAGTGGTTTCATTGTATTATTACATCTATCTTCATTTTTAAAAAGTACTTATCTTGTGTCTTATGAATTTTTAAAACCGTTATCACAAAAGTATAAATTGGTTTTGAATAAGTGATCCCACTAATAAAGGTTAAATACTGGTCATTATCTTTAAGAATCAATTGCAATATCGTACTACAGATACTATAGTAACATACTATAATATTAAATTTTTTTTGAAGTAGTAATTTATGTCACTGGAGTTAAATATGATCTTGTTTTATATCAATAACATTTTTTTTAATAACAAGAGACTTTATATCATCGATTTTTGAGTATTTATATATGTAAAAGAAATTCAAAATACTAAATGCTGAAAATGTTTGAAATTAGCCCTCAAAAATATTTTTCTGTATTTATTATTCTATGTGATTGTATATATTTAAATGTGTATATGTATATATTGTACATTTCTTTTTGCATAAAGTATTAGTTAATTATTCACAGATTGTTGAGTTCAAAAATTATTTATTTCAGTTTTTTTTCATATTTTGAACATAATAATTGCATTGTAAAATTTTATTTATGATTGTTAGAGAATCTCCAATATATTTAAGTTATTTAAATATTGCATGTTTTGACTAAAATAAAATTTTTAGAATTATATTTAAATTTTAGATTAATCAAAATATTAATTGTTTTAGATATTTGAATTATATCAGAATTTTCTTTGGAAAAAATATTATTCCTTAATGCCATTATCCCACATTTTAATTCTATGATCTGAAGAGCACATCCATATTTATTAAATTCTGTACAAAAATCTTATTTGAAATCTAAACAAATTTAAGTATCTAGCTAGCTTAATCTTCCTCCTAAGTAAACTGAATTTCTACATATAGTGCATCAATAATGCTTTTGTCCTCTCTTAATTGTGTATAAAAAAAAAAGAAAAGAAAGAAGAGAAAATAGCATTTTGATAGCATAAAATTATATTGAGCATGCATATATTTTAACAAATAGTAATAAAGCCACATCAAGTTGGGGAAAGGGACAAATTAAAGAATGAAGAGTAGTACTATAATAGGAAATATAAAAAATTGAGGTAAAGATTAATTCAAAGAAAATCATAACATAAAGCAATCTAAGTACATACATGCATGTGACCCAACGACTATGACTGTGACGATGACAGCTACAACTATTATGATGACTACAATTATTTAGATGATTACTATGACAACTAAGAAATTAATGACATATCTCTATGGTGGAATTTAATTGCTTGTTTAAAGTACATCTCCAACAGCACCCCAAAAAATTCAAAATTAAATATCATAATACTCAATTCCTAAGGTTAATTAAACACACTACACCATATCAATCTATTATTCTGGTTGTTCTAATCCGTGAATGGCACCATCATCTCATGTAAGAAGAATAAATATTTTTTTCAAAAAAGAGTATAAAAAGAGAACTTTATTGAGAAAAAATTCATAGCTTAAAGGTCACATAACAAGCCAGTAAAATAGTTAAAACATAGTTACAAAAAAGAGAAGGTCACACCTGAGAATTAATTGAAGTCATGCAGAATTAAAGACACTATAAAAAATTGCATAACAACCCTATCTTGCCATTGTGAAGAAGCAAAAAAGCTCATATGCATCATATATATAGTTGGTAGTCAAGCTAATCATGAAGCTGGAAAAGCCCAACAATAAATTAAGAGCACAAAAGACTATCAACATGGAGAAACTACCAATGATGCTACTAGAATCAGTTATATACATCAACTCAGACCTGCCTATGAATTAGCCTCCTCAAAGCAGAAATTTTGAGACCACACAGTGCCTATTCATACGAGGATTAAAATGACTACTAAAAAAATACAATCATTAAATTATAAATTAAAGCTTTATCTTAAAAGTTTAAACTAATAGGAAATAACTCAATTAATTATTTATATTCTAATACATCTTTTAAGTTTTAAGTCTACTTAGGTTAAAAGGATGAATCATACACGTAAGCAATAAATATTGTGCAATTTATATTTTTAATATAGTTATGGCTATCAGAGCCATATTTTGATAAAACTTCTCCCTCATCCTTTTCATGAATCGATCCAACCATGTTTCCCATGTCATCTTGCTCCAGAATGTTTTTTGCAATCATCTATCATTATTTATTTTCTATCAAACTCAGCCCTACTCATGATTATTTTAGAAAAACACAATTTATTCAAATATTAGTTATCTAAATTCTTCTAGATATATTAATAACTCTAATACTATGCTATCTTGTGAGAATAGAAATTTGTATTTTATTATTGAGATACTGCTATTTAGAGGCATATTATGTATATAGTTTTACAGAGAAAAAATTAAATGACAATTAAATAAACATTTACACCATAAATGCACTAAAAATTCTCGAATAATACATGAGATAAGAATTTATATTGTTGGCAATAGTATATTATACTCAATAAATTGTTGTATTATTGGATTATATTTGCTAGTTCTAGTTAATAAAATTTCAAGCATTTTCATAAAAATGATTAAATTATAGCATAAAATGTTTCATATACTTTTTATCTCTAAGGAGTTTCTGTTTCTTCCTCATCTAGTCTGAAAATACATGAGAGAACCACTCCTTGTGGATGATAGCATACCCTTTGACGCGAGTGGTGATTCAAAATGATTGTAGGGGTCACCTTCGGCGAATTTCGGCCATGGCCATAGTTAACATGTAAGACCACTGTGGTTGACACGGTTGTGGTCATAAATCGTGTCATAGTTTTGCAAGCCGTAAATGTGATTTTGTTTAGCAAACCATAAATCTGTTGTTAGTTTAGCAAAATGCAAATTACTATTACAAATGAAATGAATTTTTCATTTCACATGGGTAGTTGGGAATTCGTATCGCCCTCAATAGATGGAAGTCAGAATGACTTCGGAAATAATGACACGAAAAATAGTGCATATCATGATTTTTTTAAGTTTTTCCATTTTTAGTATGATATACTTGATTGATATGATATGACTATAATATGATGTTTTCTTTAAATAAAATAAATTACTCTTATAATTTAATAAAGAACCTTGACATGACTCTTGATGGTAAGAAATGATGATACCTTTAATTACATTTAAAATCTTATGATGTTTTTTAAATACTTTTTTTCTTACTGAGTATATGGAACTCACCCCTTTCCATGCCTCCTCCATATGAGGAAGATAATGAGGAACTGATTACTGACCTACCCTTTGAAGTCTTTGAGGATCCCGTCGATCCATAAACTTCTATAAGTGCATGACTTGTCTTGCACTCTGATGAGTCCTTTTACATAATTATAGAAGTGACCCTTTTTGTATTATGATATTTTATATTTTGTTGGCACTTCTGACCTCAGTTATATATGTAATTAGAAACTCATATATTTTGTAAGGATTTTGTAATAAATTGGTCTGTTGCATATATTTAACTATCACGCAATCGTAAGCTATTTCTGTATCTGGCACCCTTATGCCTTAAATAACATTTGGGATGTCACAAAAGTTATCTTACTTTTTAGAAAAATATTACTTTTAAAATATAGAATTGAAATTTAAGATCTCTATTTTTTAGTAACAATTCATACATTTCATTAATTAGATGACACAACCTCTTAAAGATGATATATAAAAATGCACAATTTGAATCTAAAATCTTTTATGAAGAGAAAAAATACCAATCATATTCTTAAGAAAAGATTAGTATGATTCAATTTTAAAATGGTATAATAAAAGTAATATATATGAATACTTTTGTATTGATTTTTGTAATAGTTGTAAAATTCTTAAAGAAATCAAACATATATTTCTTGCCAATTTAATGCAGTAAAAATGTAAAAGTGTTATCTCTCTTCCAATTAAAAAATGATACTAGCCTGGTACTAATATATATGCCTTCTCCTTGACACTCTATAATAGCCTTTAAGATAATTATTATTTTTTAAATGAAATAAAATTTAACAATAGCAATTAACCATTACAAACACAATAAAAGTACCATTAAACAATACATCTAATAGCCACAATATAGATTGAGAAGAAAAATAAGAGGGCATAACCATGTCCAAAAGCCAATTAGAATGAAATAATTCATCATCCATTACTAATTCCAACCTTTAAGATAATTATGATATTCTACAGATTGCATACTAGTATACATATAAAAAACTAAAACAAGTTGAAGATTATATATATGACGGGCAAATTTGCAAGTGCATAAAATCATTCAAATAATAAAGTGATAAGTAGGGTATCGTTCTATAGGGATTGTGTATCAAGTACTAGAATTATAGAAATTCTATTATTATCTAGAAATTTAAATCTAATAATAATTTAATCAAAGAAAAATAATTATATTAATGAAAACTATCGATGTAAACCCATCATAGTCATTGATTTCACCTAAATCTTAGGTATATCTGAGTTTTAATTTCACAATCAATTTAATCTAGTTTGCAATGATCGAACAAACATAATGTACTTTTGGTTTCCCTCCAGTATTTGCTAGGTTTGTCAATTAACAACTACTAACCTTTTACAATAATTATTAATTTGATTCTATTAGATTTGTGATAATTCGATTTCTCCACGTTAACTCGAACATATAACTCTCGTTTAAATTGCAATTAACGATTAGAAATATCTATCTAATTAATAGAATTTCACTCCTGCTACTCTAAAACTATCAATAACAAATTAATCCATGAGTTGGCCAAGTCTCCCAACCAAATTAATTTCAATATTGTTAAATTGCAACTAGAAGGAAGCTAAAATTAAACTTCAAGCCTACTTTTGATTCATGCTATATCAATCACTCCAA
>NW_019028939.1:0-58393 GCF_000150535.2 Carica papaya
CAGTCAAAGTATATTTTATTTATAAAGTTTATCTCATGCAACACAATATTATTATCTATTTGATATAGGGTCATTTGGAAAGAAAGAAAACAATAGAATTTTTGAAGGGAAAGAAAATAATTTTGTTAATATCAAGGATAGATGGTTTCACTATTATGGTTCTATTGTTCTAGGACATAACCTTGATAACTTGGTTGATCTTGGTTCCGTTGTTGATATGCTTATTGACTTGTAAATCTTTTGTAAATGGGTAGCGCCAACACACCAATACATTTCTATACTTTTATTTAAAAAAATATATCTTATTTGATTTTCTATGCTGGTTGTGAATTCTTTTGTTCATTTTATTTAATATTAGTTGATCCAGATCTGAAGTAGCATTGATAGAAATGTTTTCTTTTGAGCAAGAATTTGATCTACTGTCAACCATAAATATTCCTCCTCTTACACTTCTTTATGTAAGGTTATAAACTGTTCTGTCTAAATACAACATGAGCCTCTAACGGTCTAGTTCTGGCAAATATGCAATTCTAGTGCACAAGCCATGACCTTATGGCTGTTGGCTTCTAGTTGGCACAAAAACTTAAAAACTAGCCCTGCAGAGAGTACCTTGGAGTGTTAACATTCAGATCTCTAGAAACAGTTACTATCCATTGTATGGCAGGGAATATTAAGTATCTGTGTGGAGAAGGGCTTAACTCTTTCATAGTCTGGATAATCTACTCTTTTGGCATGTAATCAGCTGTTGCAAATCTGTTGGTTCAGATTTGGATGTATATGTTTGGCTCTATCTTGCTGATCGTCTTGTTTGAATTCTTTCTTGGTAACAGAAGCAGTTGAAAACTGGCGAAGGGAAAAATTGAAAGAAGCCAAAGAGTCGGCTCTCGGAAGAGAGGGAATGAATTTAACTACTTTACAGGAGGAAGCTGGTAGTTGCCACTTAGACTGTCTAGCATTCGCATTTTTTACTGAATAGTTGATTTTAGAAACCTCGAGGCATTTTAATGTCACTGTTTAATAGTATTTTTGTGCTAATCAGTGTGAATGACCATTTTCTAGGAATGCTTGTCAGAGCCTTGGAGTCTGATTGGGCTGTGTTATCAGAAGATATTGGCTTTTGGATGCCTTCTGATATGAATAACCGAGAACATGATGATAAACCTGAGGATGAAGAAGAGCCTGGTATTTAATCAACTTTCCTTTACTTTCTCTTCCCCCTTTTCCTCTGTTCAGTGAACTGTAGTAACTTTGCCATGTTTAGACTTTACAACTGAACTCATTATCCTGTGCCTTTTCCCAGTTACTTCTTCTCTAGTGGTTAGAAAGGGCCATGAGTTTGTCTAATGTTTTAATGAGGTGTTCTTTTTCTTGTATAGAGGAAGTCTTAGCTGGCAGGCCCCTTCCACCTGAATGCCATGCCGAACTTCATACGGATTATGATGGTGCTGCTGTCAGATGGGGCCTTACTCACCATAAAGAAAGTGCTGCTGACTGTTGCCAGGCATGCTTAGATCAGGCAAAACGTGCTAAACCTGGTGAAATGAACTGCAACATATGGGTTTATTGCCCTTCTGAAACTGGCTGCTATTCTCCTGATATTTATCAACACAGATTTGGGGAATGCTGGTTGAAACATGTAAGCATTGGCTATCTATTCTTAAATCGTTCTCTCATATCTAGCAAAGAGTATTTTGTATATTGACTTCCACTCATCATTTGGACTTGGTGACTGGTGTAATATAATATTCTTGGTTTTGATGGTGAAAACTACAGGCGGAAAATCCCAGGCTGAACTTCAAGGATAGATATTCTGAGTCTTATAGAAACTCCCACCCAACATCTCCGGTGATTGTTCCATGGGTGTCTGGTGTTGTGACCAATTGAATGGGATTCTCAGTGAAATAGGCAATTGATTCGAACAACATTTTGACATATTATTGCATTAAAACTTCTTCAAGACATTCAAGAAGATGGATATACGAAGGAGTTTATGGCACTCTTTTACCTCCCACGAATTTTGAAGTTTGTTTATTCTGTTTTCCATGTGGTGATCATTGGACAGGGGATGGTGTGACAAGTGTCAATCTCCTGTAGCCTGTTAATGGGTCAGCTGTTCTTTACATGAGGAAGCCTCTGGTTAAGGACGGAGAGAACCTTTCTTCTACGTTTAGATGGTAAAAGCATATTTTTTTTTTGGTTCTTCTGTGGGTTGTTTGAAAATGAGAAACCCGGATATGTTGTAACTCAATCACGTAGAAATGTGAATTTCTGAGCATTATTATCTGACTGGGTAATACGTGTGTGTGTGTGTGTGTGTATATATATATATATCTCTCGTTAATATGAGTTGTTAGCTCTTTATCTTGTTTGAATACAGTGGATAGAACAATATTTAAAATATTCATGTTCATATACAATTTTCTAAAATATTTTAATTTTCAACTTGTTTCCTTTATGAAAGACAGTAAATCTGTGTTTTAGATCCTTACGATTTGAGTCCATTCGCAACTCCGGATTAAAAAGATCCAATTTTAATTCAAACTTTGGAATATCAATTCATCCAACTCTCTGCATGTATGTATATATATATGTGAAATTTTTTGTATTGCTTTCTAAAATGAATAATTTTAAAAATTTATTGCTGACATATTATTAAATGTCTTTTTATATTTTTTAATCAAATAATAATTATTTAGATATTCTTCTTATAAATATGTAATGCTTAAATCATATATTTAAACAATTATTATATTAACGAAGGTTCGGTCTTTTTAATATTTTAGTAGGCTTTTTGTTAATTTCTCAAGTTAATCCCATGCACAGCATGGGTTAACTACATCACATCTTTTTACTTATAACTTTATTTAAATTTAAAAATAAAAGTAAAAAAAAATATTATCATTTTGCAAATATTATTATTTTTAACTATCTTATATTTTTATGGGTCAAGATATATAAATTTAAAAAGTAGAAGTTAAAAAACATTTTCCACATACTTTGAAAAAGAAGTTTCTGAAAAATATTTACTAGTTTTTTATTTTAATTACCTAAAAATTATGTTTATTTTTAAATAAATAAGAATTTCATGAAACTTGTTTGGTAATTAAAAATTAAAAAACCTGTTTCTAGAAAGAAATTATTAAAACATCCAAAGAATTGAAACTGTTTCAGGGAGTCAAAACAAAATCAAGCTTCTTACAAAATTGAAGTCATGAGTCATGCTTTTCTTAGCAGAGAGCAATACAACGAAGCATCAGACCACCATAAAAAGTAATGAGCTCAATCAACCACAATTTATCATTAACATTTGGAACGAAAAAAAAGAAAAAGAAAAAGGAAAGCAATTCACAGGTGATCATTAATGGTAATCTTAACGTCCGCATTGATGAATAGCCGAATATGAAGAGAACAAGAACCACAAGGGAGAACCAGTGATACTGGTAAAGCATCTGCTGTAGCTAAACATATCTCCCCGTCATCTCTCAATAATTTATATCCCAACTTACCCAACTCTAAAGAATCAGTACTGAAGTAATCGCCACATCGGCATTGGTAATAAAATTCTAACAATTCTCTACCATCCTCAATCATCATATCCTCTAAACTTACGTCTTCCGCAGTTATTGCATGCTGTCTTAGCGCTTGCAGCTCACTGTCATATAGTGCTCGAGACCTAGAGTTGCTGAGAACTTCCCAAGCCTTCTGTACTTTCAGAAATTTATCATCTGACTTGCGGTCAGCACGAGATTCCTCGGAATTCTTCTCTAATTTATCAGGATGAGAACTCAGGACAGCAGATCGATAACTTGCACGAATGTCTTCATAGCTTGCATCCTCTTTCACAGATAGAATATCGTAAAGGGTTTCCTGTATTGAGTTTCTACCAAGAAGCATTCTCGGACAATTGACTGCAGATAAATTTACTAGGTATAAATGTAAATCCAGAATAAAGAAGTGTGGCAAAAAGAAACATAAACTAATCACCCGGACAATGAAAAAGAAGTTTAGTCACTTAGGCTTTCTGAATGGATTAGGAATCATTTTTATTTCAAATCTGGTGTTTGTTGAATATCATAGTTGAATGGTATTATTACTTTATTTCCAGTTTCTACTCCTAATTAAAGTAGCATAAAGTTGGAGCCTATTTCTTTCATATTGAATAATACGCTATATCTACGGAAGGTGCGATGCAATCAAATCTTAACTATAATGCTTAACCAACAATACTTGTGATTCTGAGTTACTCAATTCTCTCTACAGAAATTTCAAATTGGTACCAAAGTCAAAATTCCTTCCTTCTATTACCAAATTCCGACTACAGAAATCCTGGTTATCCAACTCCAAGCAAATCTTGACCTCTTCTTCAAAACATAGAATCTCAAAAATTGAGATCCAACAATGAAACACATCAGCTTTCCTAAAAATCCAGCCACTAGGTAACATACCCTGCCAATCTTTTCCACCTCTAATTTCAACATCAAAGTTTGAAATCAAACCTCGATCTTATCTTTTTCTTTTTTTTCCAGGAAAAACTCATCAGCAACAAATAAAAATTATGGTGTTTGCAAAAAAGAGGGAATTATAATATCCAGTTGATGCAGCAAACAGTTAAGACAATGATGAATCAACTGAAGGACCGTATTTTGAACAACAACAACAACATGCGCAGGCAATAAATCAAGCACAACCATATCCAAAGCCGAAACCGTGCTCCACAAAATGGTATTTATTTCTAGAACGTTGCAACAAGTTTTTACTATATTGAACCCCATATCACTTTTTTCTTATTTGCCCTAAAAGATTTGTGATGGAGTTTGAACCATAGATATAAAGCTCACATAGAACATGTTTTGCCACTGAAGCTGCACAGCTTGGGAAATCTACCATCAGTATTTTGGGGCTCCAGTTGCACACAGAATACAAATTTCACATTATGCAATTTCAAAGAAAAAGTGATAAATATGGAAGTTAGCAAAAGAAACTAAAGAGCCAAAAAATCCATCAGTGAAGAATTCTACCATTACCAAGAACCCAAAGCCAAAAAACCGACAGATGATGGACAGGGTTGACTTAAAAGGATTTTGTGATAATGGCAATCAATTTAACTTGCTATAAAATTCTCAGTTTTGTGAGATGACAACACTCAAGAACGCCCTTATAAAACCCTTCTCAGAGAACCAGAACAACATTGTTAGACCATGTAAAACAGAAGTTGAGAAGTATTCAAATTCCAACAAAGACATTTGACGCACTAAACAGGTCTCTATCATTTCATATGGATGGTTGTCAAATCTCAATAGACAGGCCACTAGAAATGTAGGACTTGAAACCGGGTTTAAAATGCCTTTGGAAGAAAGTATGACCAGATTTTGAAGAACAAGATGAAGGCTGACAGACTCAAGAAACAGTTTAAATAACAAAAATATATTTAAACAGCCCCTTTAAACCCCCTTAGGATAATCATAATCCAGGTTTAGGAAACAATAGGTTGAAAACCCTAAATAGACGTGAAACTCCCCAAAAGAAATTGATATCTGCTTTTCGTTTTTAGGAAATAGTAAAGTGGTGAAACAAAATAGATTTAGTGCCTCCAAACAGATTTGGAAAGCCTTGAGATGGAAAAACTGAACATGTCATTTAAGCAAAGAAAAACAAAGCCAATACTGATTTGAAAGCCAAAGAGCATATAAATGTACATGAAGTAGATTACATGCAAAGAGCTCTAAGAGTGCAACAAGGAATTGAAAAGAAAACAAAAACGATGTCCAAAAATAACCAAAAGCATGGGACTCAAACGAGTAAATAGACTTGAAGTTCTAAAACGGCGGCCCAAAACATCAATAGAAACCAGATGAAAAAAATGTGCAGGATGAGTTTCTATTCCAACTCAAGACAGTGAAGTAGGTAACCAAACATCCCTTTTAATTCATCATTTCAACAAATGCTTTGATCAGATTATTAAGTTAAAATTCATCTTTCTTTCCACTTAAAACGGACATACTTCAGATAACAACCTCAATCAGATTACACCATAACTATTCCTTACATTCATCACACAGAAATGGATAACAAGACAATATTATGTTCAATCCCCTAAATTTAATTTAAATTACATTCTTTCGTTTAATTCAATCCACAGTTACAATCTAATATAAGATTTTCGAAGTCTTACCAAAGGGACCCAGATTGGAAATCCCTAGGTTGCTCAAATTTGGTGACCCTCTCGGCCCTCCTTTTCAGTTTTCTTCGTCCTTTTACTCGCCTTTCCTTTGCTCCGTCCACAACCCTCTCTCTGTCTTTCTGTTATGCAGCCTCTCCGTGTCTCCTCACTCTATTCTCACCTTCCTTTTCTGGTTTCCTTCTTCAAAATCCCCTTTTTCCTCCTCTTTCGCTGAATCCCAAACTCCTCTTTTCCATCAATTTCAGAAGCTAGGCTCGGCTTTGGAGTCTTCCCAACGGATTCCTCCCAAGGCCACTGCAAGGATTGTCGCCTGTACGTTGCACGTGACCCGAGCACGCGCACCTGTCTCCCTCGTCGTCTTCTCCGACTTCAAAACGTGTCCTTCTCCTTTATGCGCACCCCTATTTGTCTCTCTTTCCTCTGTGCTTCTGCAACACCACGGCAATTCTGCCTCTTGTCTTCTTCCTCAGAGTAGAAAATTCCAACATAGAAACCCAATAACCTCGCCCCCTGGGAAGACCAGAAGAAGGAATAACCTCCTTGATCTGGACGAGGTTATTTTCTCTTGGGCTGGGCTTGCAATTTGGGCCTGATAAATTTAAATTCTGAACCCATTGGATTCAGCGTAATCTAGGCAATAATTGGGTTTTGAATTGGGATGGAATGGGTTTTAGGTTTGGGTACAAGAGATTTATAGAAATACAAGAAATTTAAATTACAATATAATTTTCATTCATATTTTAACTTCGTTGGAATTATATTTTTGTTCCTATAATTTTGTGATAAAAATTTGAGATGCTTTAATAAAATTCGAAGGTAAGAAATACAAATATTCCAAAATCGCCTAATAATTTATTTATTTGGAAGTATTATTAGACCTGTAATATTTTCATAATTTTATATTTTTAAATTAATTTAAAATATTATCAGAACCATGAAAAATAATAATATCCTTTTTTTGGAAAAAAAAATGGGTTCCCTCATTGCTGGTTGGGGGGCAAGGCAGTGAATTGCCAATGGGTTCAGGGGAAGAAAACCGGAAATGGAGCGTGTTTGACGGGGTGAAGACCATCCCCTCAACGCCTGAATCTCTAATGGCAGAAATCAACACGGCCATTTCTAATCTCGAGTATGCTCGTGCTACTGCCTTCCTCGACTCTGCATCATCATCAAGGAACAAGGGTTCTGATACCGCTGCGACCCATCAATACGACACTCGAATGGCCGATGAGGCTTACAAGGCCGGCTGTGCCGCCTTGGCTGCCGGCAGGTTCGAAGAGGCTCTTCGATCGCTGAATCTTTCGCTGGCTAAATGTCCCCCTGATCGCACCTCTGCTGTTTCCAAGCTTCAGTCTCTCATCTCTCATGCATCGCTGCAGCTTCGGAGATCCTCCAAAAACAACCTCATTTAGATTGGTACTAATTTTTTAATTTGATTAAAGATGCTGTTAAGAATAATGTTTTCTTTTTTCAATTTCATCTTTTCAATAAATGAAATGCTAAAAAAAAAAAATAAGTTCAATGGTTACTCCTTCCAATGTAGTGAAGTTGTATGGGTTGCAGTTCTTCTGAGTATTTGGTAAAAGAGTCAGTTATAGAAATAATATAGTGGTGTAAATCTTTGTTCCTACAGTGGGTCTTGCTGCCTTTAATTTGAGTTGTATAAATTTTGTTTATTACTAGATTCCTTTTTTGGACCAATCATTTAACAATTCTGGATTGAATGATCATGTTGCTCCTCTCATTTCAGTGTGTTGTTTGGGCATCCAAACCAGATGGAATGTTATACTTTTGTTTTTGGTTTTTGCAAGAGGTTTGGGCATGAAATTTAGTTTGTGTAATTTTGGCAGGTCAGGGTGTTTGTTTTGTTTTGAAAGGGGACGGAGTATTGGTCTCCTGTAAGCCACTAGGCGTCCAGCCAATCAGCAAGCACTGCTATTTTTCTACACGCAAGAAGTCAATACCTTTTCATCCTCTGTTGGTAAATCATCCAAAAGGAGCAAATGGGTAACTGCCTGCAAGCACCCAGGGCCAGCAACACATGCCACTTTCTTCCATTCTTAAACTCGATCCAATCCTGCAGGGTGTAGTTTCGTAGAAAAAGAAAATAGTCAAGCTTGTAATAGACTAGGACATCCCACATTGTATTGCTGTTTGGAGCAATCTCAGACTGGACAGTGCTCCATTCAGTGAGCAACTAGACATGAGAGAGATGCCTTCATTGACTTTCAGCAGTAGTCGGTAAACATATCTTAGCTAGCAGCCACATGAACTGCATCACACATCTGAGGAGCCTTGCATTTTCAGGTTGTACTCTGCTCATGCTTCCCCTATATATTGGACCAGATAGGCAGACGCCATTTAGCTATATGCTGGCCTAACCAATTTATTCCGCTCATATCAACACATGCTATCCTGCATCCCTTCAATCTCTAAACAACATAGAGGTGAAAATGAAAGAACTGTTTCCTGGACTTTGTCCATCTCCATGAACTATCATTATTGTTGACATAATAATCTGGAATCAATGGTAATTTGCAGCTAAAGTTTATGCCTGTAGGAAGTTGTATCCGTGTCTTTCCTTTTCCTTATCTTCAGAAATCAACAAGCCTCAGAAACTCTTGTGATTGTTGGACCTAAACAAACTCATCGTGATTGGGGTTGCTTGCTTGCATAATGCTGTCAATATTTTGTGATTCTTTGCCTCGACAACCTACCATCTTTCTCCACCCCAAAAAATTTCCTTTTGAAGAGAGCAAATTCATGGAACAAGTATTTTCCTATCTCCATTTAAGCATCCTAGTGCCAGAGTCGTCGGCAAAAGTGGCAGGTTTTCTTTTTTTCGTTGTTGTTTTGGTCTGGACTGTGTTAGGTTCAAAGCCAATATAAAAATTTGAAGAGATGAATTGAATTCCTGATGACTGTCCGAAGCTAAACATATGTGCTAATTTTGAGCCTAGTTCCAAATCTCTAATGCTTACTAATTCACAGTTAAACTAGGCTGGCACCATTTCTATACTAGCTAATAATAATTCTTGCTGCTTATACTCTGTTGATTGAACCTGCTATTTGGTATTCTGTTGTAACTTTTAGTGATTCGTTAGTGGGTGTTTTGACAAGATAGTAACTGTAGGAAGGCTTGATACTGCTGTTTATATTGATGGGGATAAACACGGGATAGGAAAACTACCATGCTTTTTGTTTAAATTTGTCCATATTTCCATTTGTACCATGAACTATGAGGTAGTATATCTATTTTAAAAAAGTTCATACTTAGATAACTAGGGCTAAATGCATGTTTAAGGCTTCAATCCTTGCATAGATGAGTGATAGAGGGCCCAACATTTTTATTTTGTTGAATTAGCCTTAAACATGAAGGTAAAATTAGTATTTTCCGTGCAACATGTAAAAAAATAATAATAAAATGTGCAAGTCTAAATTAGTAGTTAATCCTTGAATTAAATATATTTGTGGGTTTGTGTTTTGTGGAACCCTTCATGATAAGGATATGTTATCAGTTTTGTGATTTTGAAGATTTGGTTTAAAGTAGGACGGAAAGAAGTTTATTATCAAGGGAAATTTAATTGGAAGATGGGGTTATAATGGTGGGCAAAGTAACTCCAGTAGATGAGTTACATTCCTTTATACAATTATTGCTAGTTGACCACATTTTTAGGACCACACCAACATTCTCTGGTGGAGAAGGTAAAAAAATAAAAAAGGTACTTACACTATAAGGGGAGGAGAAGAGAGAATATGATGAACTTAATTGATGTGAATAGTAGGCTGCTTTTTGTGTCAAATTGTTTTGTTGATTGAGGTAAGTAGATATACAATTGAATTTACATTAGAGAAAGACTGGATCCATGTATTGTTTCTTAATTCCGGTAAATTAATATTATCTGGGTTCTGTTGATTTATAAAATAGCAGTCATAATTTGGTATCAAGTCCTAAATCACCTTATCTTTTGCCCAAAGTAATGCTTTTATGCACGCATTTTCTGCTTATAAAGCTCACATCCTGAAAGTACCCAAGTGGAATTTACGGGCCACAAAATCTAAAGTGGAATTTGTTGAACTGTCTGTGTGTCATTATAGACTTTAACCCAAAGGACAGAAAGCTATTGTTTTCAATAAGCTGCAAGGCCTCTTTCAGTTTGAATATTGCAATATAAGATTATTTATGAACTAAGCAGTGTTGCAAATTCCAGGTCCCAGTTAGCGAGTTTCCAAGATGAGTGTGTTTTACCATGAGGAGCCACCACAGCAAGCTAAGAGATGCAAAAGCTTGAGCACGGCACTCAAGGATGTCTTTTCTCATTGCCAAATTTTCAACGGGAAAGTCTCGAATCCAGGTGCAAAGGAGGAGTATGCAGCAAGCGACTTTGACGATGAGCAGGAAGTTGTTAGCAGTCACAAAATTCCTTTGTAAGTACTAGTTTCATGTGTTGGGCGTTGTTAACGTTTTGATGATGTCTTCTGTAGGTGGTTGTTTCGGCCATTCGAATTGGAGCAATGGAGAAACTGAGGCGTAAACCGAGCCTCCTGAGAGACGGCTTTTCGTGGGTACTCTCTTCATCATCGGGGGAACTCTACATTTATCCAAATTCAAAAGAAGTTAAGCAGATGGAAGAGTGGGAAACTGAGGAATTCTTGTCAGTTGATAGTTGCTTTTCTCGCTGTTCCAGTTGCCTGAGCAGAGAAACATTTGTGTCGGTGAAGACAAATTTTCCTGTGTGTGTGAGCTCCGATAGAGATCTAAGGAAGAGAATGTCTATAATTCAAGAATTGTGTCATTGTGAAGGTTGGCCTTTTGGTCTCTGCCGGAAGGCTCTGTTGCTTCCTCCTCTGCCTAAATCTCCATCGGAGTCTTGGTTATGGCGTAAGCCCCCTGCAACTGCTAAGATGTCTTTTATTTACTACAATTCCTTCAAATAAGTTTTCTTAACATGTAATGTAAATAAAATTTTAATTTTGATTAACTTCTTACTACTGATTATAATTTTTTAATATATAATTTGCATATGACAAAATTGGAATCTAATCTTCTAACGTGGAACAAAAATGAGATGATTGATTTCAATTTATCATTTTGTATGGTATGCTAATTTGAAATTCTATTTTCAATATTTTTTACTTAGTTATAATTTATAACTGAGATTTATCTCTATATGTACTTAGTATAACTGTATAGGTTTAAATCTAATATAAATAATTAATTTATTAATTTCTACTGGTTTAGGTTTTTGCCAAAATTAATTGTAACTTATTATTTAATAATGTTAACAATATATATATTTAATAAAAGTTATTTACCAAGTGGAAATATTATTTTATAAATTATTCCTTTTCTGCAGAAAATAAATTATTGTTGCCACTATTTTGTTAATTTATAATTGTAAAAGTTAAAATCATTTTGTAAAAAAAAAAAAAAAATTATGATATTATTAGTTGTGTTATTAATTTATAAGTAGTATTTAATTATTAAAATATATAAATATTTAATGAAAAGCTTATAAAAATACAAGTATTCATTTGTTGAAAATGGTTCAATTGAAGTTAATTTCTATCTAATTTCACTTGAAAATTTTGCAACAAACTAAAAAAAAATAAAATTGGAATGAAATAGATCAATTATGTAACATCAATTTCTTATTGTCCAAGAAATGAGTCACAAGTTTGAACGTGTGAATATTTTATGCATGATCATATATATAATATATAGATATATTATCTTTCTTCAAAATTAAATTTCCTCCTCCAATAGTTGACCACAAACTTTTTTACAATGCTCTTATAGGAAAATAAAATTTATTTTTAAAGAATAAACTATAAAAATTAAATTTTGTACCCTACATATTTTAATAAGAAATGGTATTTTATTATTGTTTACGTGGTTGTTTATTAATAAAAAACGTTAAAATAATAATTTAATCTTTATTACTATTTATTTTTTTTTTTCAGATTAGTCAACATCTCAATTGTTGGTCAAATTAACTATTATACTTCTTAAAAAACTTTAGTTTATTCTCTTTTTGTTAATAGAAGTTAGCATTATTAACTTATGTATCATGTTTCAATGTAGATTAAGATTAAATGTTACATGTTAAATTTATTAATATGTGACACGTTATTATTAATTTAAATGTTACTTAAATATCACATAGCATTAAAATAATTTAAATATGAACCGGTTAAGATTGATACATAAATAAAACTCTAAAACGATGTAAGATATTTAAAAAAATTCAAATCCCTAATGAGCTAAATACTTAAATCCAAAGCCTTCTTTCTTTTCCTTCTTCTTATTCAACATCCATATTTTTTATTTTTCAATTAATTTACATCTTTCATTAATAAATATATATATATATATATTTTTGATATAATGAGTAGTAATTCTAGTTATTTGCTATTCAAGAATTCTTGTTTAAGTAACTCATACCATCCGCAAGTAGCTTTTTATATAAAATTTAAATTCTTTTATATTTAAGTAATAATATATAAAATTAAGGTCTAAATTATGAGTGAAACAATTAATTCTACGATTTTATCATGTAATTAATTTTATTTAGACTGATTAATTTATTTATTTTTAATTAATAAATCAATCTGAACTGATTTATATTTAATTTTTTTAACATTAAATTAGATTCTGTACGTCATCTAATATAACATCTAATTTCTATTTAGACAAATAAAAAAGTATCAACTATCAATAAATTTAGTATCCGGTGGTGCTTAGACTGAAATTGGTGTTAGAGAGTAATTTGAGCAAATTACAAAAGTAGATGAACTAAATAATTATCTTTAGCCATTAATGGAAAGTATTTCACTCCAATAAACAAAAAATCACTTCCTTAACATGAGGAGGCTGGCAGGAAAGTTACTAGGAAGGCGATGATTTAAGGGTTTGGTTGGTGGCTAAAAAAAAATTCCACAGTATAAGACCGATCTTCAACCTGCATATTATATAAAGAAATAAAGGAAGCAAATTTCGTCGGTCATCTTCTTTTGTCATAGTCAATTAAAGAAAGGAAAAGCCAAGGTTGTCGTCTGTGTCAGAAGTTAATCACTTCATCTCCGTCTTTCAAATGGGTTCAACTGAAAAGGAGGTATCCATGGAGGTGTTTCCTTACCTAAGGGTACTCAAAGATGGAAATATCGAGAGAATCGCAGGAACCGAAACCGTTCCTGCAGGTCTCGATTCACAAACCTCTGTTTTATCAAAAGACGTGGTCATCGTCCCAGAAACCGGAGTTTCCGCCCGGCTTTACCTCCCTCCCTCCGCCATAACCAACCAAAAGCTTCCTCTCGTTGTATATTTCCATGGTGGGGCATTTTGTATCGCAACAACATCTGAACCCAAGTACCATGCCTCTCTCAACAATCTAGTAGCCGAGGCAAACGTGGTTGTCGTCTCCGTCAATTATCGATTAGCACCAGAGCATCCTCTGCCGGCGGCGTATGACGACTCATGGGCTGCACTTCAGTGGGTGGCTTCCCACAACAAGGGACGTACTGGTCCGGACGACTGGCTCAATAACTACGTCGATTTCGATCGAGTGTTTTTGGCGGGTGACAGTGCCGGCGCAAACATCGCACACCACATGGGTTTTCGAGCGAAAGAGTGGAAAGCCGGTGAAGGGTTAAAATTCGCGGGGATGGGGATGATCCACCCTTATTTCTGGGGAACAGAGCCGATTGGTATGGAGATAAAAGACAGATTTAGAAAAGAAATGGTAGATGGGTGGTGGGAATTTGTTTGCCCGTCTGAAAAGGGATGTGATGATCCGTTGATTAACCCGTTTGTGGATGGAGCTCCGAGTTTGAAAGGATTGGAGTGTGAAGAGGTGTTGGTGATCGTTGCAGGGGAAGATATACTGAGGGAGAGAGGAAGAGTTTACTACGAGGAGTTGAAGAAGAGCGGATGGGAAGGGAGAGCAGAGATGGTAGAGACGGGTGGGAAAGATCACGTGTTTCATATTTTTGATCCCAACTGCGATGAAGCCAAGGCCTTAATCAAACGTCTGGCTTTATTCGTTAATCAAATTAAGCATGTCTGAAAATGGATTCATGTATCTTGTTTGGCAAAATGCTTTATGTACTAGACATGTGTGTCTGTGTTTTCTTACTCCTTTTGTTTCTTCAAAGTATGTGAAAGAGCACCTAAATATATTTGAACTAAAATTATATGCACATATGTGTGTAGAGACTTTTCGAAATCATCAATATATCTATAATTTTCAGAATTTTTATATTTGCCCGTATGATAATTAGTCCAACCTAGAAAAATGAATGAAATATTTCTATAACTATATATATATATATATAGATAGATATATATTAAGATATAATTTATATTATCTTATAATTAATGTATGTGTACAATCTAATTAATGAATCTGTACATTTATTTTTAAAAACTAATTGAAAAAAATAAAACAAATATAATTAAATATTTCATATGTTCTACAAACAATTTTCATGTTATTAACACAATTTAAATAACTTTTACAACACCAACACATGCATAGCCTTTCAAGCCCACATGTATTACAAGTCAAAATCTAGAATTCATATTAAGCTCGAGGTTCTCCAAGATATGAAAATCGCCGAAGTCAATACCTGAATCAAAGCCAAAAAAACAAAAAAAAAAGGTGGTGAAAAATGAAATTACAGGAGTAGATCAGATATTCGTATGCATATACGTATTTATATTATATGCAACAATGACATGACATAACATGACAAAACTACCATGAATTTTTAACTCAAAGGATGGGCACATGCATTGTGAGTTATAATCAAATACTGTCCTGTCATGCAGAGGGTCAGACTCGTTTCAACCCTTCACCCTGGAGAGAGTAAGACCTGTACAGAAAATATTACTTGAAAAATTAATTAAATAATTAAAAATAATTATCTCAATTACAAGATTGTGAGTGCTATACACTGAAAATATGAGAAGGAAACAAAAATTGCAGTAATTTTAGAATTAAATCTGCACATAAACGTTCCTGTTTTTATGACATTCATTTTAATCCAAATAAAGCGTTGTCTACATTCAGGGGAAACCAAAAAGAAGAAGTTGAGATGCCCATCCATCCGTTACTGGTTTACATAAAATTCCAACATAGAAAATAAGCTACAACAAATGGTCCTTTATGATGCAATTGAGAGAAAACAAACTCATATTAATGTAGAAAATGAATTTAGTACTGTCCTAGTTGAGAAGTACGACAATAAGTCCTCTAAAAAACCACAGTATCGAGCATAGTTCCCAAAGTCTGGATTATGTTGGATGACATCAAGTTAGAGACATGCTCTTCAAGGTGCTTCTTGGCATCTTGTCTCCCAACATTGGCAATTACCAACTTTTCTGGTGGCAATTCATCTTCCTCCTGCACTGCCTTGTTGTATTTGACGGCCAAGTTTAGCATCTCCTGCAGGTGGCAAAGACAAAAAAGAACAATGGATGTCAACCTTGCGCAGGACCATGTTTTGTGCATGGTTTCCATAATTAATAATTTTGATACATTAGTTCTGTCGGTAAAACCTCCCAGACTACTGAGTGATGTTGTTACATACATGAAGCCACAGGAAATATCCTACAACTGCACCATATCAAGTGGCAAGCCAGACAACCGTTATACAAGGTTCAAATATGGTGATTGAAGGCATGTAGCCTCTGTGTTTATTCAGTAAGATTATTAGATACAATCAAATAACTGCAACTTATTGTGGATATAAGCAAGGTGTGAATACCCTGGGCCATCACAGTCAAATCCAATTACTTACCACAGAGACCTCTCTATTCATAGGTATCTCATGCATTTGACATTGAAAGCCATTTCTTTTATCACACTCTGAAATGAGCCCCACTTGGTTTATTTGACTCATATCTCATTCCCCAAAATGAAGAAAGACGTCCACTTTAGGTTACCATCAAGTTAAAAAAATAAAACTTAAAGCTACCTGAACAGTCTGTTCATTTGTTTTCGAATGGGTGTCAAACCGACGTAGTGTCAATCCATCAGTCCATTTCTTCTTATGAAGGTTAAGCAGCATCTTTTCTTCAAGTTCATTCTTCCTGTAATTAATGGCTATTGAGTAATAATGCCTGTTCAATCCATGGATCAAGGCCTGAAAACCAAGTTAACAGTATCAGATAAACCATAAATTAACAGGAGATAAGCTAATAAGAAACCAGCGGAGGGAACATTCATTTAGCACTCACTTGAATTGATGGCTTATTAAGATGCCCAAGGTTTGATGTTGTCTGTCTTGGTTCTTGGCCAAGCATCATAGTTTGTGGGTTTATTAAACGGAATGCATCAATCACCACTTTTCCTTTAACACTCTGAATAGGATCTACCACAACTGCTACTGCTCGCTGATTCAAAGCTTCAAAACTCTGCAAGACAACATTAGATGTAAGCAAGAAGCAGCTTCAAAATATGAGAATTTTTATTTCTATCTTTCTCCTAAGAGAGACATACTCAAACAATGGTTAATCATCACGAGTCTTTATCGCTAAGACGGATAACAGTCAGCTGGAATGAGCAATTAGGATTAACATTCCGAAATACACAATAATGAGTTCCCACCATATTTTCTTTGACAAAACTCATATACTAAAAGCAATATAGGAAATAGCAAAACGTAAACTTCTATGAGATTCAAAAAGGATCTAGCAGGAAGTTCCAGAAAGCCTAAACAAGTGTGAGAATCGACGATAATGGAATAAAACTAAGCAACAAGCCTCAAAAACAGAAGGTAGGGATGAATGGAGTAGATTCAATATGATTTACTTGCTATTTCTACCCCACCTACTGAATGGAATAATCTCCAGCTTTAGCCTCTCTAAGAGAATAATGACCATGCATTCTGTCAAAACACACTATTACAAGCATCGTTCAGCTTCTGCATAGTTTTATGCGTAACCACAGCTCATTAATCCTAATATTGTACTTGTAGAACATAGGGACAACATATGCTAGACCACAAAATAATCACGTGTCCCACACGAGCCTTATATCCCTCGAATGGCTCCAATCATCAAGCCGCTGAACAGAACCCTAGACACATATCAGATGTTGCCAACAGTTTTTGCGTTTATGCTCTCTGGCTTTGTCTTTCCAGAAACTGACTATTGCAGTGAGTCTACTCTCAGAGGTAGGACCAACATTACCTTGGGTGTCGCGTTTTTACCAATTGTTAAAAAAAAAATTCTCAGCCCATATCAGCATCCACAATCAATTACAAGATGTAATTGTTAATGTGCAAGAATGCACTAACAATAATTAAAAAACTCTATGAACATCTCGATTCTCCTTTATTACAAAGGTAAGATCAGATAGAAATACTAAATGCTTGCATATTATTTTTTTTACTAGACAAAAATCATATTCCAAAATCTAGCTACATAAACACCCTAATGCGTATCTAAATAATTATGATGTTCATCTGCAAAGAGTACTAAGGCACCAGCTGATGTACTGTTTAATAATGGAGAACCATGGAAATTAATACAACCTGCTGAGTATTTATGTCAACACCAGAGAGCCAACAGCCAAATCCAGGATGAGAATGGTACCATCCTACCACCATTTCTGGTCTGCAAATCCATTTAACAGAATTGTTAATAGAAGTTAAAATGCACCAGGCAATGCGGATAACAACTTGGCATAACCGAAGTGTTTGCTAATGTAGAAAACCTGCAACGAAAACAAGTTTATGCTGATCCTGAAAGCACTGGACATCTAAAAATTCCACCACCCTCGATACAGCGGTAAACTTTTAAGGACATTGTGAAAGTCAAAACAAAAATATTGGTTACCTGAAAGCAAAAATCTTCTCTATGCACTAAAGGTGTCTATTGAAAGTTCAATCCAGTGTTTCAAATTGGTTAGAAACATAAACACATTACCATCTCGATTAATATCTTACCAGATTTATGGAGAAGAATTGGTGCAAGATAAGAAGTTTGGGTAGGTAGAAATCTAGATATTGCGAGGGTGAAGAGTTTATGCTTAAACTTTCTTCCAAATCAAGATTAGTTAAGACTTAAAGATAAGAGGTAGATGTCAAGTAAAGACCAAGAGTCCATTAAACAACACTCTCTTTCTTGGAACTTATAATATATGATCATATTCTTTTCAAAGCAGAAATATATTAACCTTGTTCTTGGAGAAGTTGTAACATATTTTTTCAAGCTTGATGTGTGAGAAATTTATGTCGCTTTTAATCAAAGTTAGAAGTAATCTTGCCTAGCTATAAGAAGTACTTGAATCCTAGATACCTTTACGTACCAAAAGAACAGAAACAAATAGAGCAAGGATGTATTACTAGACTATTAATTACGACACAAATAGTGATCCTAAAGACAGGTCAAATCAAACTTTGAACCAAAACTATGCACCAAGTCTACTCCATTCGAACCTAATTTAGTAGCTAGTTTATCTTGTACCTGAACCACAATCCAGACATATCGCACTTCAAGTAAATATGAGATATATAACAGCCTATACCACCAGAAGTCCAAATAAAATGGAAAAATATACATAGTTCCCAATGTTGAGCCTTATCTTTTACCATTGAAAAAAGGCCAAACTCAGATTCAAATCAAACTTAACTGTATTTTCCAAAAAAAAAAAATCAAACTCTCACCATACTATGAACCCCAACACCCCAATCAGCAGAGCAACAACCAACGTCCATTAGATAACAATTTTGCAAATGACAAGACAAATAGAGGATGGAATTCTATAGGGTAAAATCAGTGGAAAATATCATGAAGGAACTATCCACCTTAGCCATAAAAAAATTGACGCACTGAATGTCCATAAGCTAAACCAATTTTACATAAATCAAAGCAATAGATTACCTCCCGGTCTGTTTGAGCATATCAAGCATATTAGTCTGGAAAACATGGTCAACAGCTTCAACGCTAACACCAGTTCCACTTTGTGGCATCGCAAAAACATCAACAACACGAACTGTGTACTCGTCCACAAACTCTCCAAGCATCAAGCCCATAACTTCCATTGGCACCCCAGCCCTTCCTATAGAAAAGAATCAAGAAAGGGAAGAAAAAATAAGCAATAGACAGAGGAAAGTATCACACAAATCCCACAAACTTAAGCATATAGAAAGAACATTCTGAAAGAACTACATTAATCTCAACTAAAAACAACAAGAGTTGGAAAAAAAACAGCAGACTTTGCAATTAATAAGCATAAAAAGTAAAAAATTAGTACTTTGAAACCAATAATAAGGTCCAATCATTAAGAAACAAATAGGAACTGCTTGGGAAATCTTGTTTAGACTTTTCATTGCCAAAAATATAGATGAAATATAGATGAGTTCGACATCCTCAGAACTCAGAGATTTTGAAGATAATATCGTACTTCGGACAAATGGAAACAAAATAAGGTAGCCAATTAAAACTCCAATTAATAGTAAAAACGAAAGGAACAAAAGGTCCAAACTCCTGCATAACGTCTATTGCTCATACTAAACCAGAGCATATATGACAAACTGAAAGTGAAGTAACCCAACATCATTTATCTTCTAAAGAGCACTTTTTGATATCAGACGGGTCCGAATCCAGAAAAGGACTCTCTGATTTCAGCAATCTAAACGCGGAGAAGACCGAAGAGCAAAACTTAGTTAGGTAGAGGAAAAATAAAACCCTAAAAACCGAAATCTAGAAACAGGGGTGCGAGTAAAAACAGAAAGAGAGATGGAAAGAATCAATACCGTGCTTGAGCATTTTGAGAAGTGCAAGAGAGGAAATGTAGACCTGCTCCGAAGAATCTAGGGTAGGGGAGTCCGGTGGTGGATGGCCCAAGGCACCTCCAGCTCCGGCGAACATCCTCTGCAACCTCTCCATACCTGACATTCTAGCCCCTCGGCTTTCCTTTTTCGTTTATTTTCTTTTCTTGTTCTTTTTTCTATCTTCTCGCTAGCGGATCCTGATTTTTACGGGGTGTTTTCTTTGTCAGCACGATAACTTCTCCCAATTTAAACTGCGATTTTAAATAAGCCCTGCTTTAGACAATATTTACAATTTTGTCCTTGTATTTTCGAGAATTTATAAAATTCCCCACAAGTGAAAACCAGGCCCAGGGAAAGCCCAGTCCGGTCCAACAGGAAGCAAAAACAATTAAAAACACTTTTTGTTGCAGATTCTGCAGTGTTAAAATTACAATTAAATAAAAATTTAAAATTATTTTTATCGTTAAAATTTGATTTTAGTAAGTATAAATATATCTTTTAAAAAATATACTTTTTGCTTTTTTTTTTTTTTTCTCCCCCAAATATTGTTTTTAATAGAAGGAATTAGGCTTTTAATTAATTTAATTTTGATGTTTCAAATTAAGGCTTCTAATTAATTTATCTCATTGTTCAGACTCATCATAGTTGTATTGAGGTTATTTAATAGAAGGAATTTCAAATGTTCCTCTTGTAATCGAAAATGATTCCTCGAGAACTTCAATTTTTTGAAGTTCTAAAGTCTTAAAAAGTAAATACATTCTCAACCACAATAAAGTTATGAAATTTGCAAATTTTTTTTAGAAATATTACTTTGAGAAACATTTGAAAATAATTAGATAAAAAATATAATATATATTTATTTGAATGATAGATAAATATTACAACTTCATATTCATGTGGAGAGGTTAGAGGTGGACGATACTCTTTACACCCTAAGAATGAAATTTATTTTAAGATTTATAATTTATTTTAAAATTAGGATGATCACAACTCTATATCACGATATCTTTTAATTTTGAAAGAACCATAATGCGACATGGTATCAATAAAAACCCTGTTTAAAGGGTTATTTAATCAATATGAGAATCGTCTCAAGCGGTTACTTGAAATGTATTTTTTGGTGTTACCAAATTTGACCAAAAATTATTAGGAGGACCCACGAGTTGCTATCTTTAATTTCAATTTTCTCTCACAAACACAAATTGGTTGGCTAAGATCTTGACACAAAAGAAAAATTTTCATCGAAATCTTTTCGGCGATATATAATTTGCCACATGAATTTACCAAAATAATGTAATTGCTGTAGAAAAACGAAGTAAATCTTATGAAAAAAGAATCATCCAACTTTCAAAACATATATGTCAAACACAAGAAAATTAATTAATACCAATATAAATTTCAATTTTCCACGGTTAAATTCATTCTTCATCATTTCCTTTCCGTTCGTCAAGAGTTTTCTGTAAAATTTGTGTAAGAAAATAAATTTATAGTTAAGAATTTGATATTATGTTAGTTAATTAAATAATGATTGAAAAAATTATAATATTTTAATTAATTTATTTATATATTATTAAAATTTTTTATTTTTTTGTTATCGGTTGGTAAATACAATATTTTAATAAAAACAAATAGAAAAATATAATATGAGTCCAAAAAGTAACTACAACCTTTAATAAAAAGAAAAGAAATAATAAGACTAAAACAATGAATATTTGATTGTGTCAAAAGTAAAGGAAGTATAATATATAGTATCCTCCACAATATTATATTCCAGGACTTCAACTGCTTGTATCGCAGCCATCTTGATGTAACACACCACCTATACGTAGATCATAGAGCAATAAGTAATTAATTAGAAGCTTCCAATTTGATTTACACAAGACTCCTCGTTGGTGCGCATTTAGACACACTGCTGTTGCTTAATTTTGAATTGATCAAAGACTTGACAGCTCGTAGATTTCTTGTAGAAACGACTTATGGTAGCAGGTAGCTCTAGATTTTTTCAAATGCAACGCTCTAAGCTTAACGTATTGATTTTAGAAATTTAAGTGTAAGCCATTAAAAGTACATATAATCACTTTGAGTTACTATATATATATATGAAAGTTAATTTAGGTGGCATGCAACGTTCCCATATGTTCCATGTGTATAATGGTAATTAACTTGAGATGCATGCACAGGTAGAGTTTACACTTACTAATTCATCTTAATTGTTAAAGAAAATTAAGGGAAGTGGGTTTTGGAGGATTGTAGCAGTCAACAAAGGTATTGACGTGGTCCAAGTTGAACCGCGTGCAATTACTCTGGCTCGGAATGACTCCAGAACAAAAGCATCCAATCAAAATGAAATCCAATTGAGGAGGTTAATCGAGAAGGATAAAAGTCTTTGAGTAATAAATATATATTTTTTTCTTTTGGAAGACTTGACTTGACATAGTTCAAAATTAGAAGTTCCCTCTAGAAATATAGTATAAATACGGGGTATAGTTTGCTAAATTATAAGCAAATCATAATATAATAGTATTCTCGAGCATTTAAGTTGATAGTTTTGCTAGCTCGCTAAAAGAAAAAGTGTTTAGATCAGGTAATTTGGCATGGACTCTCCGAGATCGCCCATACAACCTCCAACTTACGGAAATCTGATTACTGTTCTTAGCATTGATGGTGGTGGGATTAGAGGGATTATCCCAGCAACTATTCTTGTCTTCTTGGAATCTCAGTTACAGGTAATATGTTGTAATGGCTTCACCTGGATTAATATTTATATACATTCATAATACACGCACTGCCTGTTTCTGATATATTAATATCTTGTTTGACGTGCATGTGCATGTACTAGAAACTGGACGGTGAGGAAGCAAGACTTGCAGACTATTTCGACGTGATAGCAGGGACTAGCACCGGTGGCTTAATCACAGCCATGCTCGGCGCTCCAAATGCCCAAAACCGCCCTCTGTTTGCTGCCAAAGATATTAAAAATTTTTACCTTGATCATTGTCCTATAATCTTTCCCCAAGATAGGTAATTAATTATCTGAATCACCCGCAAGATAAAAAGGTTATCATTTACGCTGTAATATAATATATACTATCATCATCCATCTGCATGGTCAGTTAATTTCCTGGTTTTTGTTTTATTCAATATCTATTTTATTTCTCAATATAGATAAGGTTATATATATACATATAGATAATTAATCTTCCGAGTTGCATTGCAGTTCTCCATTTGCACCTGCATCAAAATTGGTAAAGGCTCTAGTTGGACCAAATTACGATGGAAAATACCTACACGACCTTGTCAAGGAAAAATTAGGCCATACAAGATTGCATCAGACATTAACAAATGTTGTGATACCAACTTTTGACATCAAGCGCCTCCAGCCAACCATTTTCTCCTCTTATGAGGTCTATATATACATACATATATATATATATGACATTAGAGTTTTAAGTTATAAATTAGTAAATGAAATAAGAAACTTCAAAAAGAGAAACAAAGAAAAAACTGCTGACACAGTAGATACATGGGTTAATTCAGGTGAAACAAAACCCTTCCATAGATGCTCTGCTGTCAGATATATGCATCGGAACCTCTGCTGCCCCAACCTATCTCCCGGCCCATCAGTTCGAAATCAAAGACTCCACTGGCAGAGTAACAAGAGAATTCAATCTTATTGATGGTGGTGTTGCTGCTAATAATCCGGTACGTATGGATTTGTAATACATACATATGTGTTTGTGGATGTGTATGCACATAAAAATATCAAGGATGAAGTACTTGACTTGGTCTTAAACAGGCTCTGGTAGCCATGAACGAGGTGACGAAAGAGATAATGCGGGGAAGCCCAGATTTTTTCCCAATAAAAGCAAACGACTACTCTAGATTCATGGTCTTATCGCTGGGGACTGGGTCGCCTAAATTTGAAGACAAGTACGACGCTCATGATGCAGCCAAATGGGGCATGTTGGGTTGGTTGACGGGTCACGGTTCGGGTACTCCTTTGATTGATGTGTTTACTCACGCCAGCGCTGACATGGTGGATTTCCATCTTTCTACACTTTTTACAGCCCTCCACTCTCAGCACAATTATCTTCGCATCCAGGTTCTGCCATTTATGCACATACACACACTAAACTTACGATCTTAGTAGCTAGAGAATGAAAATGATTTCTAGCTATATATATATATATATACACACATAGAGAAGGTTGATTTATGGGTGATATGTACGGGAACACCATGCATGCAGGATGATAACCTGGTTGGTGATGTATCGTCAATGGATCTTGCGACTGAAGAAAACTTGAAAAATCTTGTGAAAGTGGGTGAGGATTTGTTGAAAAAACCAGTTACAACGGTGAATTTGGAGACTGGACATCTTGAACCCTATGAGAATTATCACGGAACAAATCAAGAGGCTCTTATAAGGTCCTTTATTTGTCTCTCTTTATCTACTTTGCCATATATACTCATTGAACTCAAGAGTTTTTTTTAATGTATACGTACACGTACATACACATGTATGCAGGTTAGCAGAAACACTCTCCAAAGAGAAGCGACTTCGAGACATGAGATCACCAATTGGAAGATTGGCTGCAGAAAACAAGTTCACAAATTAATTACATTTAATTAAAAGCTAAATTACTGGTTCCTTATTGATTAATTATTCCAGATTATCTGTTTTCGGTGTATATTTTTAGTTTTATAATGAGAAAGAATTATAAAGAAATAATTAAAAATGTTACTAGATTCAGATCGATATCCAAAAATCTCCAACTCTCATTGTAATGCACCATTTTGGTTTTCAATCTCTATTTGCATCACATTCTTACCAGCAATTCTATTCAATTTAGCGTTACCTACAGTCCTCTATCAAATATATATTGCGGTAATTGGAGTATATATACTAACTGTACCCTTTGCATGAAGTACTCTATAAAGGTATAACGTCATTAAAGAATCTATCACATACTTTGTTTGTCGTTTATATATATGTATATGTATAATTTTATTCGGAAAGGTAAAACTTATATGTACAGTTATGACAAATGAATTAATGATCCGATTTTAGTTGATTGCATAAATAGAAAAAGTAATAATTGTTAGAGTTATTGGGATTCAATTATGAAACGAAATTAATTTTGGGGGTAAGATACAAAATATAAAGAATTAGAGGTTCAAAATACAAATAAGAAAAGTTTAAAGTGCTGGACCATTGTAGATGGAGTTTTAAATAGTAGAAGGGGCTTCTAATAATAAGTAAAGGCGTAGTACATGAAGCCTTTGGTTTCTTCCTTGATCAATACACCCGTACGTACACCTACAGACACCACACACACACACACACACATATATATATATAGGCTACAAAACTGACTTCATCTTCTTCTTCAAGACTACTAAAGCTTTCCCAGATTCTTCTTCTTTCTCTTCCTCATCACCGCCATTCTCAATTCTCCTTCTCTTCTTCTTCATTGCCATTCTCACCGTAATTCCAGAATTTTCATTGTAAATCTGTATTTTTCTGCTCCTGATGCTCAAGGTCATTCTCGAATTTTCACGTTGCCGACTTTGATTTTTCAAATTACAAATTATTTTTAACAAAAATACAACTACATTTAATTTTCTAAGTATTTGCAAAACTGTTTTTGAGACTTCGATAAAGAAGATTTATAGATGGCTATACTTGGTAAGCGCTTTGAGGTAATTGAGTCTCATAATGTTTTTAGGTTTAACTTGACGGAGGTTGTTTTGAAAAAGTTCTGAAGTACTTCAGAAGTATAAGTGAATTAAAACGCCATAAGAAATATCATGAGTGAACACTCTAAACTTTATTTATTTATTTATTTTTTTTAATTTGAAGCTTCAAATGAATCAACCCCATTTCTTAGTTATAGAAAAGAAATTGAGAAAGGGGTTCTTCTTTTACTTTCCCAAGCTATATATATATATATATATACACACACATGTGTTCATTATTGAGGCAAGGACGTTTTCCCAATAATGAAATGTAGTTTATTGATTGATAAAGGTAGAAGCTTCAGTTAATGTACGGATTAATTGGAGATCAGTCCTTAATAAAAGCAAAAGGTGACAATGAACAAAACAAAGACATTGTTCAATTAATTAAGGGTTCATCTTTTCCGCCATTTTTCCATGTGGTGATCTCAAGTCCCGAAGCCTTTTCTCCTTGGAAAGTACCTCCGCCACACTACCACAACATTCAAAATTAGTGAATATTCAAATTAAGAAATTAAAATAACATACGTAAAATTATACATACATGGCGTATACATAAACTTATTTAAAAAGTATGTATGTTAAAGTGACAAAAAAAAACCTGATAAGTTCCTCCTCGTTGGTGTTATGATTAACAGGGTCAAAGGGACCAGTCTCCAAGCTCACCCTTGAAACTTGTTTCTTCAACAATTCCTCTCCAACTCTTACAAGATTCTCCAAATTGGCTTCTGTTGCGGTATCCACAGAGCACAAGTCCCCAGCCAGCGTATCATCCTGATCCATAGAATCAATTGCAAAATATGATCTTTTATATATTCAACCATAGAATTGTCTATTATACAGCAACGTGCTACATATATATATTTTTATGTTAGATACAAACATGCATATATACCTGAATACGAAGATAATTATCTCCACAGTTAAGGGCTCTAAAAACAGCGGAAAGGTGGAAATCAACCATGTCACTGCTGGCATCGGTAAACACATCGATCAAGGGAGAGGAATTGTCAGCTGCCAACCATCCTAATATGCCCCACTTAGCTGCGTTTTGAGCACTGTACTTGTCTTCATATTTACGCGAACCAGTCCCCAGCGACACCACCAGAAATCGTGTGTAATCGTTTGCATTTATAGTGAAAAAGTCCTGGCTTCCTCGGGTGATTTCTTTTGTCACCTCACCAATAGCAACAAGAGCCTAAAAAACCAAAAAACAGTTCTTAATTCACCGATTTTCAACACAAACATAAGATATATACACACAGAGAGATATATTACAGGATTGTTAGCAGCTACACCACCATCGATGAGATGGAATTCTTTTGATGTGCCCATAAAGTCTTTGGTCTCAAAGTGATGAGCTGGGAGATAAGTTGGGGCAGCAGAAGTTCCCAGACAAATATCCGACAGAAGAGCATCTATCTTTTGGTTCTTTTTCACCTGAAATATCACATATAAAGACCATTACTACTTACTATCAATTCTTTCACATGCACCCATAAGTGAAAAAAATCAGATAATATATATTGAGGATCAATCGACCTCGTACGAGGAGAAGATGATTGGCTGAAGGTTCTTGATGTCGAAAGTTGGTATGACAACATTTGTCAGAGTCTGGTGCAACCGTATTTCGCCTAACTTTTCCTTGGCAAGTTTGTGTAAGTACCTGCCGTTGTATCTTGGACCTGCTAGAGACTTGACCAACTTTGAAGCAGCTGAAAATGGGCAACTGCATGTGAAACGAAGAAGAGGAGAAAATACGTGCACATATCATCAGTTGTCCGTAGTGGCAGATAATATCCATAAGGAAGGATTTGACGGCGGTGATCCAGATAGAAGAAAAGGATTAAGGATATATTACCAGTTTTGGGGGAAGATTTTAGGACAATGATGAAGATAGAAGTCTTTAATATCCTTGGCCGCAAATAGAGGTCGGTTTTGGTCATCTGGAGCAGTTAGCATGGCAGTCACTAACCCACCAGTGCTAGTGCCTGCAACCACATCGAAGTAATCTGCAAGTCTTGCTTCCTCCCCGTCTAGCTTCTGCGTTAATAGATAGCAAAACAATTCCTCCATTAGTATCCATATATCACTTATAAGCTACGAGTTAACTAGGAGTAATATAAATGTATATCATATATGTATGTGTCAGAATCGCCTCTACGTGCATATAAAGAAATAATACCTGTAACTGAGACTCCAGGAAAGCAAGGACGATTCCTGGGATAATCCCTCTAATCCCACCACCGTCGATGCTAAGGACTGTGATTAGGTTTCCGAAAGTTGGAGGCTGTAATGGTGTTCTTGGAGTTTCCATCATAGAAATGAATGGTAGTAATAATGCAGCTGAAGATGTAGGTACAAAGAGTCAAGTTGACAGTACAGGAGTCTTTTGGTAACTTGAACACTTACGCAAGAAATCAGTGGTATTTATGGACAACATTTTTCATGATTTTCCACTTTCAATTTTTATTCAGTGTTTATCTTAATTTAATGGGGTTATCTCCGCCCACCAAGACAGGTTGGTGAACTCGTGATCATGGTTCAAGTCCCAATTGCTACATGTACAGTGATTTTTTCCTAGCTACCACAAAATTAGGTACCATGGTGAGAAAGGGAAAACAGAGAGAGAGAGAGAGATAGAGGTTATTCGTATGAATTCCTTGAGGACTTCCTTCAAGCTGCAGTCCTTTCTTGGATTTTTGGTCAGCTCCGCACAGCAAGAAGTCAGATCTGAGTTTAGAAATATTAAGATGTTGCGGTCGTGATGATTTAGGAAACAAGGAAATTAATTAATGGATCTATAAAGGAAATTGTCTAATTCTGATATTAGAGTATCAAATTATTTTTTTAAGTGCTCGTTTCATTTAACCAATGTAAATATTTTACATATTTTAAAACTTATGTTGTTTTTAAAAATTCTAGAGGAGCTCTAGAGTAGGAAGAAAAGGAGATTTGGGGATAGAAATACGAAACCCAGATGAATATTAATTAAATTCTATTTCATTGATGAAAAATACTCTTGATTTTTCTCTAACTTTGAAATAGGAAAAAATATTTTAACTTTCTTTAAGGTTATACTTGTATGGATCTATTTACCCTTCAAACAAACTTTTAGATGATATCAAGATTCAACTTACATTAGGAATTTGGCAGCCCTTGAAAGTATGTTTTGGACATTTTGATGTGCTAGCTTTCAGCCTTTTTGATTTTTTAGTTCACTAAATTCAGTATCGTCAACCTACTTTTTTTTTTTTCCTTTCTTTCTGAATCCTTTTGGATATGTGTGCTTTATATATATATATATATATATATATATATATATATATATATACTTTTTGTTTATCATTTAAAATATATGTTTCTAAAATAAATATTGAGAATTTAATAATGTTAATCTGAAATTGTTTTTCCAAGTCTTGCACCATATCTACTCTTAGGTTGAGTAGTCAGTAGAGTATATCTCAACTGCGACCTTCCCATGAATTTTGGAGTTAAAACTTTTTTGTCCCTCATAAAATATGTCATTGTTGGTCTGATTAGAGCTGGTACTAGGAAATTCATAATAAGGGCATTGTTGTGGAGAACTTTCTTCCCACTCCCAATATGCAAATTCATCAAAGATAATCTCAAGAAATTATGAACTCTTTGGTCTTTGGATTTACTAGACAATATCCTTTGAATTGTTTAACATAAGCAATGAAGATGTACTTCTCATATTTCTTTATCAAGTTTTTGTCTGTGCTATGAAGGACTATGAGAATAGGCAATGCATCCAAAGATATTAAGAAAAATTTACCTAGTTTTCATTTATGCTATGCTTTATAGTAAGTTTTATTATAAATCATTTAAGAAAACTAAAAAAACGTACTAATTATCATACTTGATAAGGTTTAAAGTAGTTGATTCTCATAAGGTTTCTTGGTTTAATAGATGAGTTATTTTAAAAAAATTCTAAAATACTGTAAATATAAATAAGTTAGGATATTATAATAAATACTACGAGTAATATACTTTAAGTATAAGTGAGTTAAAATGTACATTTTTCAGCTAATGAAAAAGAGAACGAATGTTTTTTTACAACTCATTCTCTCATTCGCCATTATCATATTTATCTTTTTATATATGATTGTGCGATTATCATTATAAAAAAATTAAAGATATAAATATTCATGTACGAAGATTTATTGAGACAATCACAACTTTTAAAATTTTAAATATATGAATAATGATTAAATGTAATTCATAAACTATAATTAAATCTAATGCATAAATAACCTAAGAACGCTATAAAAATATATTAATTATTATTTTTATAATATACTTTTAAATTAACTTCCTAATAAGATAAAAAATATAAAGATATCAAAATTTACAAATTGTTATTTTAAATAAAAACTTCAATAAAAATTTTTTCTACAGTTTCTAAAAAAAAAAATAATCATATTTGATAAAGGGTTTGAAGTAGTTGATTCTCATAAAGTTTCTAAATTTAGTCGATGAGTTATTTTAGAAGTACTCCTATAAGTGAAATAGGATGTCATAATAAATATGAATGATAATCTTATTAAAACTCATTCTCACTTTCACCGTTATCATTTTTCTCTTTTTATATGTGATTGTGTAGTTATCATTATAAAAATTAAAGGTACATACATCCATGTTGTAATATCCACCTAAAGAGAAAAAGAAACAAAAAGAGAAGAAAAGAAATATAAAAATAAAATAAAATTAGAGTTGTGATGTAAATGAAAGAATTTTTTAAATTTAGGAGGGTTTTTAGTTAATTCTAGGAATTTAAATGAAAGTAGAAAAGAAAAAATGAGGTAAAAACATAAATAAAGGAAAGTCGAATGGGGCAAAGAAAATCAAAAAAATAGACGGCATAGATTGGACTGTTTGAGGACATTGGATGAAGGAGATTTAAAAAGAGAACGGATGGCCCAGATCGAGTCAAAGATATCCGACGGTTGGAATGAATAGGTATAAAAAGAAAAAGTTTAAAGTTTTTCTTCATTGTGAGGACAACCGAAAAAGAGAGAGGATGAGAGAAAGGGGTGAGCCGACCAGGTGAGAGGGAAGAGAGGAGACTGTCGCACGGGGGGAAGTTGAGAGGAAGGAAAAAAGAGAGAAAAAGAAGGGAGAGTCTGGAAAGGAAGAGGAAAAGGGAGAATAAAAGAGAGGAAGGGAGGAAAAAAAGTGTAGCTGAGTGGGAAAAGGAGGAAAGCCGAGAACAGTTACATAAGGGGGAGGAGAAGAGAGAGAGTCGCAGAGGTGAAAAGCCGAAGAGAAGGGAAGGAAGGGGAATCGCGGCCGAGAAACATTGTGTGATGGCGAAATCCAAAATCGAGATTGTTCGAGTTTTTCGAGCATCGCACCCAAGCAAGGTGCATTTTTCCTCCTCTTTAGGTGTGTGTTTTGACCAAACAGGTATTCATGTGTGTGTGTGTGTGTGTGTGCAGGTTTGAGAGCTAGAAAACTGTAGGGTGATCGAGAGAAGGCGACCGGGAGCCAAATCAAAGCCGAACCACTCGCAACAAAGGTAAAATTGTTTATTTATGTGTTTTGGGTGATAGTTTGGACGGTGGTGGAATGGGACAATGTCGGGCTGGCCACGCGAGCTCGACCAGGCAACCCACCTGCCTGAGAACTGAGGAGGTTTCCTCAGGAATGGAAAAACCCAACCACCGTGGAAGCTGAAGGGTCTTCCATAAGAATGGAGGCCCTGAATCACCTTTTGGGATTCTGATTCACCATTCGAGAAGCTGAAAAGTCTTCATCGAAAATGAAAATTCGATTTTCCAAACAGAGAGTTAAAAGATTTTTCAGGTAAGCATCCTGATAATTTCAAGTATTCCATTTGGTGGTCGTTGAAACCCGTGATTTAATTTAGTTAATTTTTAGTATTTTGAAGTTTTTAATTAATTTATATCGTGTGTACAGAGAGTTCGGACATTCAGAAAAATTCAAAAAGCCATGTAGGAGTGTAAATATTTCGAAATCTAAATTGGGTTTGAATTTCAAAAATTACATTCATTTCATAAAAATTATGAAGTTTGAAATTTGAACGGACATTGACTAAATTTTCGATGAAAAATATAATTTAAATTATGATCAGTAAACCTAAGCAATTGGAATCCTATGAGAAAACGAAACTAGAAAACAGATTCAATGGATTGAGAGTTATTTGAACTAATGTGAAATTAAAAATCAAGAAAATTCCTAATTAAGTAAAAAATTAATAAAATAAAATAAAATAAAATAAAAAGGTAAAAATAGAAAGGAAAAGAAATAATTGAAGTTGTGAAATGATTAATTAAATAAAATTTAGAGAAAAACAGAATAAAAGGTAAGTAGATCAGAATTTTGGAATGAGATGATAGGAGTGAATAGGGTAGAGACCCTAAATACCTTCTTGTTTAGTCTGAATCGAGGAGGAAAGTGTGTGTGTGTGGCTAAAGTTCAGCGAGTATGATAAACCTACATATGGATAGAGTTTGAAATCTAATTAGATGTGGATAGGTATTTGTAAGTGTGGGTCACCTAATAAACATACTTGTTATGGCCATTGTAAGATTTGTATGTGTGTGCTATCCATACAATGAAAGGATTCATTTCGCATTTCCTCGATGATGATATAAATAATATCGCATGATGAAACCATATAAATGACATTTTAAGTGTATCTGTGATCTTTTGTGTGTGTGATGATTATGTCTCAAAATGATGATTGATATTCAAGTGCATTTATGACTTTCGAGAGTATGAGAATATACATTCGAGATTTGTTTATGATATTCAAGAGAATTTAAAAGATCGATCAGAAACATGTGAAATAGTGAAAATAAGAAGCATTGAAAATTTTTTTATTACTTTTATTTCTTACTGTGTTTTGCATGAAATTTTATTTAGGTTGAAAGAACGAGAATATTTATTGAGTTTGTAAATCTCATTAAATTTCAACATAATATTTTTTAGAGGAGAATGAAGAGCCAGCACCACTGACAGACGAATAGAACTTGTAAAAAGGTTCTTATTTTTGTATATTCGAAAAATTTTATTTTATTCTGTTAGATTCTAAATTCTGATATCATGTTTTGTATATATAAGTAGTGTACATATCACATGAGATTGTAGGTTGTATTATATTTTTTGATCTATGCATATATATATTTTATAGGTCCACTGCATGAAAATGACATGAGTAGGAATTGCGATTCATATCGAGTATAGGTGCGTGATACATGCATTTAAACATTTATTGAGACAACCACAACTCTTAAACTTTTAAATATATTAATCATAATTAACTTTAATTCATAAATTATAATTAAATTTAATGCATAAACCACTTATAAATACTAAAAAAATATATTAGTTATTATATTCATGATTTATATTTAACTTAACTTTCTAATAAGATACAAAGTCTTGACATGTCAAAATTTACAATTTGTTATTTTAAGTAAAGACTTCAATAAAAAAAATTTATATAGTTTATAAAAAAAAAAGATGGTCATACTTGTTAAGGGGTTTGAAGTAGTTGATTCTCGTAAAGTTTCTAGGTTTAGTTGATAGGTTATTTTAGAAAAATTCTGAAATACTCTAAGTATAAGTGAGTTAGGATGTCATAATAGATATAATGAATGACAATCTTATTACAACTCATTCTCACTTTTACCATTATCATATTTCGTTTTTTATACGTGATTATATAGTTATTATTATAAAAACCAAAGGTATATATATTGTACTAGAAGATTTCTAGTGACAACTACGACCTTTAAATGTTCAAATATATAAACCACAATTAAATTTAATTCATGAACTACAATCAAGTGTAATATATGAACCACTTAGAAGAAGTAAAGAAAACATATTAATTATTATATTCATAATATGCATTTAATTTAATTTTCTAACAAAATAATGAGTCTATATCTATTAAAATTTGTAAATTATTATTTTCAACAAAAACTTCAATAAAGAAGATTTATACAATTTATCGAGAAAAAAAAAGATGGTTATAACTTGATAAAAGATTTGAAGTAGTTGATTTTAATAAAACTTTTAGGTTTAGTTAATGAGTTATTTTGAAAAAAATTCTGAAGTACTGTAAATATAAGTGAGTTAGAATGTCACAATAAATATCAAAGTGATACACTTTAAACTTTGTTTCATAATTTTTTTATTTTTTTCAATTTGAAGTTTCAAATGAATCAATCACATTTATTTGTTTGTTATATTAAATATTTAATAATGACCACAAAGTTAGTAGGAAATTGAGAAAGGTGGTCTGGCCGTGGGATTCTTCTCTTCTTGTTTCCAGAATTCTTAGTTATACTGAACTTTGTGATTTCAATAAATCTAATATATATATATATATATATATATATATTCACTATTGAGGCAAGGAAGTTTTCCCAATGATGAAATGTAGTTTATTGGTTGATGAAAGTAGAAGCTTCAATTAATGCACGAATTAACTGGAGATCAGTCCTCAATAAAAGCAAAAGGTGACAAAGAACAAAAACAAAAACATTCTTCAGTTATTTATGGGTTCATCTTTTCCTCCACTTTTCCATGAGGTGATTTCAAGTCCCGAAGCCGCTTCTCCTTCGAAAGTTTCTCCGCCACACTGCCACAACATTCAAATGAGTAAATATTTAAATTAAGAAATTAAAATGCATGCAAATGAGTCATGATATGTATATATATCCTGCATTCGGACTGCAAAAGTATCATATATAAAATTATCCATTCATGGAATATATATATATATATATATATCATTATTTAAAAAGTACATTTGTTAAAATAAAAAACCTGATTAGTTCCTCCTCGTTGGTCTTCTGCTTAACAGGCTCAAAGCGACCAGTCTCCCAATTCACCCTTGAAACTTGTTTCTTCAACAATTCCTCTCCAACTCTTACAAGATTCTCCAAATTGGCTTTCGTTGCAGTATCCACGGAGCACAACTCGCCTACCAGCGTATCATCCTGATTCATGTGATCGATTTCAAAATATGATTTTTTATCTATTCAACCGTGAAATTATATATTACACAGCAAGGTGCTATGTAGCTATATATATACTTTTTTATGTTAGATACAAACATGTATATATACCTGAATACGAAGATAGTTATCATCACATTTAAGGGCTTTAAAGACAGCGGAAAGGTAGAAATCAACCATATCACCGCTGGCATCGGTAAACGCATCGATCAACGGAGAGGAGTCGTCAGCTGCCAACCATCCCAATACTCCCCACTTAGCTGCGTTTTGAGCACTGTACTTCTCTTCACATTTATGCGAACCAGTCCCCAGCGACACCACCAGAAATCGCGTGTAATCGTTTGCTCTTATACTGACAAATTCCTGGCTCCCTCGGGTGATTTCTTTTGTCACCTCACCAATGGCAACGAGAGCCTAAAAAACCAGAAAACAGTTCTTAATTCATCGATTTTCACCACAGACATAAGATACATACACATAGAGAGAAGTAGATCATATTACTGGATTGTTAGCAGCTACACCTCCATCAATGAGATGGAATTCTTTTGATGTGCCCACAAAGTCTTTGGTCTCAAAATGATGAGCTGGGAGATAAGTTGGGGCAGCAGAAGTTCCCAGACATATATCCGACAGAAGAGCATCTACCTGTCGGTTCTTTTTCTCCTAAAGTGTTACATAAAATCACCATTGTTACTCACAATCAATTCTTTCACATGCGCCTATAAGTAAAAAGGACCAAAAAATATATATTGAGGATCAATCCACCTCGTACGAGGAGAAGATGATTGGCTGAAGGTTCTTGATGTCGAAAGTTGGTATGACAACATTTGTCAGAGTCTGGTGCAATCGTGTTTCGCCTAACTTTTCCTTGGCAAGTTTGTGTAAGTACCTGCCGTTGTATCTTGGACTTGATAGAGACTTGACCAACTTTAAAGCAGCTGAAAATGGGCAACTGCATGTGAAACGAAGAAGAGGAGAAAATACGTGCACATATCATCAGTTGTCCGTAGTGGCAGATAATATCCATAAGGAAGGATTTGACGGCGGTGATCCAGATAGAAGAAAAGGATTAAGGATATATTACCAGTTTTGGGGGAAGATTTTAGGACAATGATGAAGATAGAAGTCTTTAATATCCTTGGCCGCAAACAGAGGTCGGTTTTGGTCATCTGGAGCAGTTAGCATGGCAGTCACTAACCCACCAGTGCTAGTGCCTGCAATCACATCGAAGTAATCTGCAAGTCTTGCTTCCTCGCCATCTAGCTTCTGCGTGCATCGGTAGCAAAACTATTTCTTCATTAATATCCATATATCATTTATAACCTAGGAGTTTGCTAGGAGTAGTTTATATGTCTATCATATATGTATGTGTCAGAATAGCGTGAGTCCACGACTAAACACACGAACATACACTCATATAGCTCATATATGTGTGAAACCGGATTCATACGGAAAGGCTTTAGAAATAATACCTGTAACTGAGACTCCAGGAAAGCAAGGACGATTCCTGGGATAATCCCTCTAATCCCACCACCGTCGATGCTAAGGACTGTGATTACGTTTCTGAAAGTTGAAGGCTGTAATGGTGTTCTTGGAGTTTCCATCATAGAATTAAATGGTAGTAACAATGCAGCTGAGTACGTAGGTACAGAGAGTCAAGTTTACAGTACATGAGTCTTTTGGTAACTTGAACACTTCCGCAAGAAATCAATGGTATTTATGGACAGTACTTTTCACCATTTTCCATTTTCAACTTTTACCCAGTGTTTATCTTAATAGTATTTAAGGAAAACAAAGGGCTTCTTTGTTTTTTTGGTTACAAAGGGGAAGAAAAAGGAAACAACACAGAAACAAGACGACAAAGTACAACACATTTTACGCCAAAATGATGCTCAGTCCACAGTGGGGTGATGTATCTGATAAAAGGGCTTCCTCTTTTATTTCTCTATCATCATCATTAAAGGGACCATTATTAATTTTTTTATTCTCTCTCTCCTCACGTGGACACCAAAGCTAGTTTTATTCTCGGTACATTATTTTCCACTTTTTTTAAAAAAAAAAATTCAAGAGAAAGTAATTAAAGAAGTGAAAGAAAACAATCATATATTAGTATTATACAGTTTCAGTAAGAAAATATTAAAAATATCCTAACGGAGAATGCTTAAGAGTATAGGAAGGGTTGCAATAAAGAGTGACCCCCATGAGTTCGTCATAAGTCAGGTTCGTTAAATAGTCAACATCTTTGTTGCTCTCCCAATATATATGTTTGTAACATAACAATCCAGTTTTTCATGAGTAAAGTCCTAATTGCAAGTAAAAGGTTAGAATTTGCATTTGTGGCAACAATCTCATTAATGATCATCTTATTTAAAAGTTAAACAACAAGAGTACTATCCATCTCTAAGATAACACGGCATGATCCGAGGTTTCAAGCAAGCTCGAGCCCCTCTAAGACACCCTAAAGCTTCGCTTGGAGAACAGAGCAAGACCCAATTTTTTAGACTCGGTCACCGAGCCAATGTGCAACACTATCCTAACCCAATGCACCAACACACGCAAAGTCATTGTTATCACGAAGGGCCCCATCAGTGTTGATCTTGATCCAGTCCAGGGGGCAAATGCCAACTGACTAACCTCTCCTTCTTCTGGCTATGGCGGTCTAACAAATTGGATCTGAAACTGGAGACTTGAAATGTATACTTTGTCATCCTGAAAATTTCTTGTCTCAGCTCATCCATACTGAGCATTTAACCATTAAAGACTAGGGCGTTCTATTGCTTCCATAATAACCAGCAGGTGATACCAAAAATTGTCCTCCAGTCATGAAATGAATGACATTAACCGTATTGATTCTGTAAGTTGGTGCAGAGCCAATCGCCAAAAGTCATGCTGAATAAGTGTCAGTAATTATATGATAAGCAGTTTTGACAGAAAATTTATCATCCGAGGAGAAGCTCCAGTAGGGTACATCAGCCCCTTAACCCTCATGCAGAACCCTCATTATGGCCAGTTACAAAAGGATCTTGGCTGGGAGCCTGTTCTGTAACCAGTGCCAATTGCACTGACCATGTTAAGTGAACAGATCCTGAACCGTTTGAGCTTTATTAGAATTATTAAGGGATTAGTAGGCAAGGAGCTTAAGTGGCTCGCAACCCCCCAACTAATTATCCTCCCAGAACTGCACCGTCATGCCATCCCCAATGTGTCAAACCAACCCTAAGCGAACATCATTCCAAAGGCCACTTAACTTCTTCTAAAGATGGAAGCACATACTAGAATATTTGGTTTTATTATCCAGAAGATCCCACTTATATTTATGTCGCAGAACCTTAACCCAAATGAGTGCGGCTGAGCGATAATATTAAAGCAAACTTTCATAAGGAAAGCTTTATTGAGATTCCTAAGGTTCAAGATACCACTGCCCCCATGCATGATAGGCTGTCACATATCATGCCAGTTAACGAGACTCCTCTTCCTCGCACCGCTGGAGGAGCCCTAAATGAAGTCCCCCACTAACCGATTAATCTGATGACACAGAAAACTGAGGAGTGCGGTAATCTGCATGGCGTAGGCCGGGATCGCCATGAGCATAGATTTGGGATGGTATGCCTGCTAGCCATAGACAAGCTGGTAGCCTTCCACCCAGAAAGCCTCCTACGTACATTGTTCAGAATATACCTGTAAGTATCTTTAGTATCTCAACCATGCAGGAGAGGAGCCCCCAAATACGTACCCAGGTTATTAGAAACTTAGAACCCAAAAGTAGAACTAATACGAGATACTTCCCCATCAGCAATGTTGTGAGAGAAAAAAATGTGCGTTTTGGACATGCTGATATTGTGTCCGGAGCTCCAGCAGAACTCATCAAGCACCCTCTTGATAGGTTGCACCTGACTACTAGAAGCCTCACTAAATAGGATCATGTCATCAGCAAAGAAGATGTTCGAAAGTTGTGGCTTCCCCACGCTCAAAGTAATCAGGTGCCAATCACCATGACAGATTAAATGGCGATGTATTAAGACAAATACTCTATGAACAAAACAAAGATATGCGGCGAGAGACGGTCATCCTACCAGATGCCTCACGAAGGAGTGAACTCCTTTGTGGCCACACCATTCCAGAGGAGTTGCATGGAGCTAGAGCTGATGCAATACATGATGGTCTGAATCATGTTATGGGGGAGGTTGGCATCGCGGAGAGTTTCTTCAATGAACCCCCAGCTGAGCCTGTCGCAAGCCTTCTTTAGGTCCACTTTAATCGTCATCCAACCTGTCTTGTCTTTTTTGTGTCTCATTGAATGAATAATCTCCTGGGCCATGATAATATTATCTGCTATGCTTTGACCCTCAACAAAATTTGCTTACATTTTGCTAATTAATCTTGGCATAATATTCTTCAGTTTGTTAGCAATGACCTTGGTGATAATTTTATACGAGATATTAAGTAGACTTATGGACTGGGAATCTTTTATAGACTTGAGGTTATCCATTTTAGGGATAAGAGTAATTAGGGTTTTATTCTGGCTAGGCTCCAACTTGCCTCCTTGAAAGATTCTAGTAGCCATAGCACATACCGAATCGCTAACAACATCCCAGTAGTGCTGAAAGAAAACAACATGCAAACTATTCGGCCCAGGCTCCTTTGAGGGGTTTCATGTCAAATAGAGCCACCCGGATCTCCTCCTGAGTGACAGGCCTACTCAGGGCAGTGACAATGTCGGAACTAAGAATGGGGAATCTATCCCGGATAGTGAAAGCAAGCCTATCAGGCTCCTCCTCGCAATATAGGGTACAAAGGAATTCAGTGGCCATACAGCTAAGCCGACTCTCATCCGAGATCCAATTTCCGTTCTCGTCTTGGAGTATAATAATCCTATTGCGTCAGTGCCTAGCCATCGTATGCGCATGGTAATAGACAGTGTTCTTATCCCCTAGAGATATGAACTCACACATCGATTTCTGCATCTAATAGATTTCTTCTTATAAGATGAACACCCCGAGCTCATGATAGAGAGATGCCTCAAGCCTATTCAGATACTCATTGATAGAAAATACCCACGATTTGTATATTTTTGTGACAAATTATATACAACTTGAAAGCTCTTGATGAAAGCTTTCCATTTTCATAGCCAATGAAAATATATTGTGAGAAAAAAAAAATTAATTTGAAAACAGTAAATTACATATTTCTTGCATGATTTTTGTCTAATTTTTGAAATCGCAAAAAAATATTCCAACCTTTTTTAAGGTTATATGTCTGAATTTGTTAAATCTTGAGACAAACTTTTAGATGATATCAAGACTGTTTTCAAGTTCATTATGAATTTGGCAGCCCTTGAAGCGTGTTTTGGGCATTTTGATGTGCTAGTTTTCCAGCCTTTTGATTTTTTAGTTCATTAAATTCTGCATATGCTAAGCATGTCAGCCTACTCATTTTGGGTTTTTTTTTTTTTTTTTTTTTTTTTTTTTTTGTTTTCCCTTTGTTTCTGAATCCTTATGGATATGGGTGCTTTTTTATACTCACTGTTTATTATTTATAAGTATGAAATCTTTTTAAAAAATGACAAAAGATTTATTGGAAGTAGACTTGAGAGTCCAATACAAAAATGCCCATAAGCAAGAGAGAGCAGCCATTAGCCCAACAGACATGGAGTCAGAAAAAACCAAGTGAGACCACTGCAGTTTCAGAGTGAAAGATTAGCAGCAGCATGAGCCGGAACTAAGGCCAGGAAACATATGCAGAGGCCAAAAATAAACCATCACATGAGGCCTAATTTTTTGAGAAATCAACAGTACGATCTCCGACCCTTAGAACACGAGCATCCGGTTGTAACTATTCGAGAAAATGCTAAGAGTAAAAGTCAGATGATCAACAACAATGTAAGACTTATCCTTTGATTAGAAATGTCTCTGTTCATAAACATTCACCTCAAGAAGGTTGGTCTTCTGCAACTCCTCAAAAAATACCTCCTTCATTAACCCATATTCACTTAAGCCCAAGAAGTTTTGGATGCATCAATTTCCTAAACCATATATATATATATATATAGCTATTATTAAATTAAAATTGATTTTCATAAAATATTAAATTAAAAACTTTTTTTAAAATTATAAACATCATTATTTAAATAAAATAAAATGATTTACGAGGTTCGCATATTTGGGAGAAAATTCCATTCTATAGACAAATCTTACCATCTATCAACTCGTTTTCCTTCCTTCCCGACCAACTCAGGAATTTTCCTCCCGCCAGACTCGCCCGTTTCTCAACAAAGAAGACGAAACAGGAAAAACGGAACACAAAATCGAACACCAAAGATATGCTTCGTCTCTGTTTTACACCCCGCCGATATTCTAAGCATAATCTTCTTCGACGCTCTTTCTCGTCCAAAAACTCTGTTCAGACCTTGCACAATCTCAATAATTCCCACTCTGTATCACCACAACCACCGACATGCCCTCCAATCCCGCAAAACCATCTCTACCCTCAACCCCCAACCACCACCGCTACCACTTCCTTTCTTTCACGAAATTCCGTCTTTCTCTTCTCCGCCACGATCTTCTCTGCTCTGTTTGCCACCTTTACTTTCCTCCCTCCCGATAAGCCACCGCAGAATGATCGCCCCGACAGTAACCCTAATTTTAACCCTATTTCAACCGCCATTAGCCACACAATATATAAATCAAACGATTCCTTCCAGAGAATTCTTCATCACGTGAAGCAGACGGGACTTGCTGCCTCCGTTCTATGGCAATCGCTGAGGTCAGTCTTGTCGTCGGCTAACCAAGAAGTCCGGTCTGGTTTTGAGCTGCGAGTGGCGGCACTTCTTGCCGATATTGCGGCTGCAAATGCAGCGCGCCGGGCAGCGATCGTTCGGGCGGGTGGTGGGGCCGTGGTCGATTGGCTACTTGAGACAGTTGCGGTTCTTGGGGATGGATGTGGAACCCAGGCAGAGGCGGCCAGGGCGCTTGCCTACCTGATTGCGGATCCTATCGTCTCCAAGGATGTGCTTGGGAGGCCCCACGCTGTGCCCAATTTGTTGAGGTTTATTTTTTCATGTCAACCCAATAAAAAGAAGGTGACTTTTAGTGCTTACAATAAACTTTTCTCTTTGGTGATTATCTTAATTTATATGATATATTTTTTTAAAATTCAGCTTCATGACATTTGGTTCATAGGAAGATAGTTTTATTCAATTGACCTTGTTGTTTTGTTTGATCTTGCCAAGCCTGGCCCGGATTGTAAAGCTGTAACAGTAGCTAGCAATGAAGAGCTGTCTAGATATTCTCGTCTTAAGTAAGAAAATGAGAACATTCGTAGGGTTTGTTTACATTAACACACATCACCAATTAGTTAGCAAATTTAATATCAAAGCACAAGTGCCAGATGAGTTTCCGGGATTTCATATTCAACGTAGGATGTGAAGTTTGTCAAGTTATGCATAGAAAGGCGCACTCATGCGTGTTCATCTATATAAGTGGAATTAATTTTCTTGTTCTCTTTGTGAAAAGTAACGTGTCATTGTGAAAAATGAGCTTGGTTTTTCAGCCATAAATATTGATATACTATTTGAACATATCATATGTTAGACACAATAGATATGACGTGTGTTTTCTTATCATTAATTCATCAGTCTGGTTTTTTTAATGTCTTGGTTAAGGTTCTTCAAAAGTTCTCTTTCTGACTTAATGATGCTTCTGAGTTGTGTTTTATCATTGATATATAGCTTTTCTGTGGGAGCAGCACTCAAGACGTAGTTCACTCGATGTTTCTGATTCTTTGAAAGGTAGGAGCATGCTTGTGGCTGCCATTATGGATATTGTGACTTCAAATTTTGAAAGCTCGGAGAAGTTTTCCTTTAACTCATTATTGCCAGAAAACGCTGAGATGGGGGACATTGCATCTGCCATTGAAGTCATTGAGGAAGGCGGTATGCATTTAGATGAGCCACATAATAATGAAGACGATGATGATGGTGGAAGCGGAATCAGAGGGATTGGGATTAAAATTCTTGAAGGCACAACAGTCATAGGTCTTTCAAGAACTAGTGGCTTTATGGAATTGGGTGACTCTGATGCTGGTCTTGTAGAGCATACTCCTAAAACCGTTTCTTTGCTGAGCAAACATGATCCCTCACTATCACGAAGAAATTTGTCATCTGCTGTTGTTCCTGGTCTTTGGGATGATTTGCATTGCCAACATGTTGCAGTGCCATTTGCTACATGGGCATTGGCAAATTGGGCAATGGCATCAACCACCAATAGATCTCATATTCAGGAACTGGATAAAGATGGATATGCTGTAATGACTGCTTTAGTGGCACCTGAGAGATCTGTTAAATGGCACGGAAGTTTGGTTGCTAGATTGCTGCTGGAGGATCGCAATCTTCCTTTGAGTGATTCAGTTTCTGATTGGAGTTCCATTCTTCTTTCTACTGTGTCTCATGCAAGCAAAAATGAGGACTTCTCTTTGGCACAAGCTGCTTTGTCTGCCTTTTTAATTGCCGTTGATAGAAGTGCTGAGGCACAGAAGATGGTAATGGAGAAGGGTCTTCATCTGATGAGGGACATTGCTAAGCAGACGACAAAGCATAAGCATTTGCAAGAGGCATTGGCGAAGGCTTTAGAATTCCTTTGTACTGGAAACATGCATTTATCTCTTGAAGAAGGTCAGAAATGGTCTGGCATACTGCTTCCTTGGGTTTTTGGAAAACATTCATCCTACACCATCCAATGTTCAGCCATACGAATTCTTTCATGCATTCTAGAAGACTATGGACCATCTGCTGTTCCAATTTCTCAAGGATGGTTAGCTATTCTTTTGAATGAAAGTCTACATTCTAGTAATGCATCTTCTGTTAAAAGTGAAATAGCTAAGGTTTGTTGATGCCCATAGCTACTGCTTTTAGTATCGTGATATGATATTGTTGCAAATAGAAACTTTATTTCGGTCCTAGTAATTCTAGTTGATGGTTTCTTGTAGCGTTAGAATGCATCTTTTCAGTTTGGAGTCTCCAGAAATTGCTAAGTTGATTAAACTAGGTTGAACTCTGACTGAACTGTCAAAATTCTTTTTGATACAGACTGCAAATCAGTTAGCAGGTGCTGTTGTTAATCTAGCTGCAGCTCAGTTGGGGACCACCACTGATTCAGTTGATACATTCCCACTGGCAGATCTTCTTTATCTGGAACCCTTTTCAGTACCATTTAAGAATCTGAAGAAAGTTACTTCCCTGAAATTTGATGTTGCTGATTCCGCATTAGCAACACTTAAGGGAATCAAAGCACTTACTGAGGTTTGTGCTGAAGATTCTTCATGTCAAAATAGAATAGCTGATTTTGGGGTCCTGTGTTTGCTGCGACGCTTTTTGTTAAGTGATGATTATGAGAAATTGGCTGCAATGGAAGCTTATGATGCTTCTAGAATCCTTGAGACCCAGGGGAGTCCTTCAAATAATCTTGGTGAATCATCTTCCGCAACAAACGATCCATCCAGCATCAGGGTTCCACCTACTGCTCACATACGAAGGCATGCAGCCCGGCTGTTAACTATCCTTTCTGTCCTTCCGAAAGTGCAGAAGGTGATTGTAGCGGATGAAACTTGGTGTAGGTGGCTTGAGGATTGTGCCAATGGGAAGATCCAAGGATGCAGTGACCTTAAAATACAGAGTTATGCCAGGGCTATATTGTTAAATGTGTTTTGCAGTCAAGAGAACAACGGCAACTCTGAAAATGATGGTAATCCAGAGACTGGTACCTCAAATGGAAGCCGTGTTTGTCCTCGCTATGGTGACATGATCTTTTTAATTAATCCGGAACTGCCCCAGTGGAAGTATTTTTTAAAAACAGATCAAGCCAGTTCTCGGAAGAATGGATCTTCTTTGAGTGACGTTGAGTCTGCCAATGGTGAGGAAGCAACCGCCAACACGGCTTCAAGCATTAGTAACTTCTCTAGTCCTGGTGATCTGCCTCAAAGTGCCACCGTTTCTGAGGTTCCTTTACTAGATGTTGTCTTTGTCCATGGTCTGCGTGGTGGGCCTTATAAGACTTGGCGCATATCTGAGGACAAATATTCAACTAAGTCTGGTCTTGTGGAGAAGATTGATCAGGAAGCTGGAAAGCTAGGGACATTTTGGCCTGGTGAATGGCTTTCAGGTGACCTGCCTCAAGCTCGCCTTTTCACACTAAAATATAAGGTATTTTTGAAGTACGATATTTTGGAAAGTTCTTGACTATGAACTACCATTCTGAAGCAGCTGGCTTTTTCATGTAGCTCTCTTAATTGCTTGATAGACATGGGGGTGTTCTGTTATGTGATGGTCTTTTGGCAAGATCCCTAACTTCCTTCCATGTTTAATTGAATGTTTGATGCAGACAAATCTAACACAATGGTCCGGAGCTACACTGCCTCTTCAGGTTCGTTGTTTATGGCTGATATACTCCCCTGCATACAGCATAAATGGCAGCTTTTGATAACTTCCTGGATTTCAATTTTGCTGTATTCTCATTACTTGTACTATACTTATGAGTTTAATGATTCAAGCTGACCTCAAATTTAGAGTTTCGACTGTTTACCAAGTGTTGGACTCTTTTTAAGGTTCTGGTCGGCAAACATGTTAAATTACTATTAGAAATTCTAGTTCTTGCTGGCGACAGAGGAGGTCTAATGGATTAGTTAAAAAAAATAGTGCTATTTTTGTTTAGTCGCATGGATTTATCCTTGTATCAACATTTATGCCAATACTTTCACTTCAAGCTTATTACTCTTTGCTTCCTTTTGAAATTTCCCATAAGGTTTAATATGCTAATTTCATGTTTATGATGTGCAGGAAGTCAGCTCCATGTTGTTAGGACAGCTTGTAGCTGCTGGCATTGGGAATCGACCTGTTGTCTTTGTTACTCACAGGTTTGTGATCCGCTGTAAGAATGATGAACAGCACATGAATTTACTAGGTTCTTACATTTTTATGATCATAATACCTTTTTTTTTCTTTGTTAAAATATAATGCTTGGTTATTAGAAGTCATGTTGACATGAGTGGGTTGCTTGACTATGAACAGTAGCTGCTGCAGGGTTATAGGTTTTCCAAGAAACTAAACTATGGTTCTTTTCTTGAAGCTCATCTGATTTACTTGCTCTCTTTTGCAGCATGGGAGGCCTTGTTGTCAAGCAGATTCTGCACAAAGCAAAGGCAGAAAAAATTGATAACCTAGTGAACAACACAATTGGACTTGTATGTGTCAATGGATACATTTGCAATTCCTTTTACTCTTGTTTTGTTTGTTCTGCATATTGATGCATTTACTGCCCCCCCCTGATAACTCATCTTTTTGATATAGAACAAATAGGATTGTTTTGTTCGACTAGGATATGAGAATAAAAAACTTGTACATCACACCTAGGGTCTCTTAAATATCACATCTAAGAAATCTTAGCATCATATTTAAGAGTTTGATTGCGTCACACAACTAAAATATTGAGAAACTATCAAAATATTATTGAATAACTTGAATCTCTCCACTAAGTAAAATCACAAACTATTTATAATAATCTTTAAACATCTTTTTCTGAATAGCATTAAAATAGGAAATAGTAAACTGATAGAATTAGGAATATTAATTCTAATTAGAATAAGAAACTAATACTAGTAATGTTATGAATGCTAATAAAAATACGACTTTTAGAGTTTTAATTATAATAGATTTCTAATTAATATAGTTGTTTTACATTTAATATAACTACAATTTTTAATTTATTTAGGAAATCTTGTGTTAACCCATTCTACATCATTCTCTTCTGATTGAAGAAAATTCGTCCACAAGTTTTGAAGTGGCAAATGATATAAAACCTTGACCGTGGAGTTTTCTCATGTAAATTTAGCAAGCTTTGTGTTTGATTGTTCTCGCCTAAATAATGGAAAGACGTAATTGTTTACGAGTGTTAAATCTCGATGGGGATTATGAAGTCAACATGTTAACCACTTAATTTGTCAAATTATTTGTTGCTTAGAACTTTCATAGAGTTGACTCTTAGGGAGAGATATTGAGTAATAGGAAGACGTAATGATTCTTCTTGCCCGTCCATAGGATTGACTCTTGGATAAAGATCTTGAGCAGCAGGAAGACATAGTGATTCTTCTTGCTCTTCCATTTTGGAGCACGGAGATATGCACCTTAACAAAAGAGAGGTACTTACTTGTGCATTAGGAGCTAAATCATCATCCTCATAGGATACATAAGCATCATCTCTTTCTTGCACCTCCTCTTTTTTTTTCTTATGTTCCAATATGCAAGTTATTCTTAATTCATTTGTCCACTTTGTCCACACCTAAAGCACACAACTCTTTGCTTCAGGAGTTTTGAAATTTGATGTTGATCAACTCATTTTTGGATTTTATAATATCTTTCGGAGTGGATTCCATCTTGATATTTGGTATTTCAAAATATTCTTCCATGTCAAGGGCCGCTTGATAAGTTTATGCTATAGTTACAAGAAGTTGTCGCATTAACTCTCTATTAATATCAACTCTTAGTCCTGTCTTGAATTAAGATGTTTGACTATTATCTTTAACTAGTTGACTCTGAATCGTTAATTCTTCAAATTTTTGTGTGTACTCAGTTATTGATATGTTGTTCAGAACTAAAGTATAAGCTTGATCACGAAGTTTGTCAAAGTAGTTGGGAGATAGGTACTTTTTACAAAGAATAGTTTTCATCTCATCCCATGTTTCGATGTTGGTTTCCTTTTCGTTATATTTTCATCGATGGTGTACCACCATATTTTTGTAAGTCTAACCAACTTCATCTCCGCAATCGAACTCTTTGAGCATCTAACATGTTATACCAGTTGAAGTATTCTTCCATTGAATTCAGCCAATCAAGGAAAAAAACCAGGGTCTCTTCTTCCATCGAAATCAGGAGTTTCGATCTTTACCCTTGGTCATATCTTCAGTATTATCTTCAATGTGTCTTCTATTGGCAGCTTGTTCAAGTTGTACATTTTGAATTGATGGAGATACTTGTATTGTGCTTAAGTGTCTCAATTCTTTCAAGATTGCTTCGATGGTGTTTTGCAGTGGTTCCAATATGGTATTAGTGGTTGCTTCATGTGTCTAAAATTAGTCACCACTATTGAAATTTAATTTCTCCTTGAAAAAATGTGGTTGAACTGGGAAATCATCGAAGAAGCCAAAACAGAACAGATTGTATAACATTTACTCATGATGGGCTGCACGTGGGCTTCATGTGCTGGCTTCCGATCACCAAACAGTAGTGGTCATCTGACAGGCAGCTCAACTAGAGGTGCTGATCTCATATTGGAGGTATTTGTAGAATGCGACAGTACAGAAGTCCAGATTCACAAGAGGCAGCGATTGTGGGAGTTTGTGCCAACGAGTGTGGAGGTTTCTGAAGGATTTTTGTGGGGGGCTTCGGGTTCAGCTAATCGGTCCCTTCTGAAGCTAATGGTGATAGAGGTGTTGACATCAGGTGGCTGGTGAACGATGCTGGCCGTTGTTTTAGGGTTTTTTATTTTTTTCTTCCAGATTGCTTTGAGGCTGTTTGGATATAGGGTTATGAAAATTTAGATGTAGGATTCTTTTAACTCTGATATTTAATTGATGTACGACAAATAGAATTTATTTGTCCGATTAGGGGTCTGGGAATAACAAACTTAAATATCACATCTAAAAAATCTTAAATATCATATTTAAAAGTTTGATTGCATCACACAACTAGAAAATTAAAACTCTCAAAATATTATTGAATTACTTGAATGCATGAGTAAAATTACAGATTATTTATAATAATCTATAAGTAACCTTTACTAACAATTAAAATAAGAATAAAAATTCTGTTAAGAATAAGAAACTAATACTAATGATATTATAAATACTAATAAGAATAGAAATCCTAAATTACTGAAACTATAATAAAACTCCTAAATATTATAACTGTTTTACATTTAATAATATATTTAGAAAATTTAGTGCTAACCCATTCTGCATCACCTTTGAAGTAGTTCATAATGTCAGCTTTCTACTGCAATTCCAGGTATTCTATAGTTGCCCACATTTTGGCAGCAAGCTTGCAGACATGCCTTGGCGAATGGGCCTTGTGTTACGGCCTGCTCCAACTGTTAGTATATACTTTTAGGAACTAAGTTAATATGCCCTTTAATGCCTATCAGTAATTCAGTTATTGTATCTTTTTCATAGATAGGGGAGCTAAGAAGTGGTTCTCCAAAACTAGTAGAACTTAATGACTTCATTCGTCTCCTTCATAAGAAAGGACTGCTTGAAGTCCTCAGTTTCTGTGAGGTACTTATGCACTCTATCTTCATTGCTCTCATCTTTTTTCCCAAGCAAATCTGTCCATATGCATTGCATTATGCCATCATCTTGTTTCTTTAAGTTGAGCTGGCAACATCACCACTTACTACTTGCAGACAAAGGTAACTCCAATTGTTGAAGGCTATGGAGGATGGGCCTTCCGGATGGAAATTGTTCCAATTGAATCTGCATATCCAGGATTTGGTGAACTTGTAGTAAGTATTCCTCTGATAATGGCTTCCCAAATAATTCATGGATTTTCTATGACAAAAGTGGTGCAATTGTTAATCATAGATTCTAGTTATTTCTGCACCATAATGCTGTGTGTGTTTGTATGCACAATTATTGTGTATCTTAACATATAGACAGACACCCAAAACACCCAAAATATGACTCATATGCATATCACATGGATTCAAAAAAGAAGACCAAATATTTGAAATTTTAAGCTACTGTCTTGAGTTTGGATTATTTTCTTTTATTTGTTTTCTTTTTGCTTCTTACCAGTTAGTGTTTTTGATTAAAGCATATATGTATAGTTACACAACACATGTTCTAGTTAAAAGAAAGAAGTTTCTCTGATTTTGTTAGTGTATGATGAAGGGGAGACCCAAGTATTAATGGTGAAGGTGTTATGGTAAAGGAGTTGCAAACATCAACCAATATCAGCATGTACTGGAATTTGCATTATGAATTGGGAGAATACTTGCTAGTAGGGCACCTAATTCCTTAACAGCCTATACTGTTTTAGGTTTCGGTTGGGAGTGGGGAAATCATATTTTAGGATAAAGAATTTGATTGAGTATCGATTGTAATGTATCTTCCTTGACTTGTATGCTCGTCCGGGGAGACGCATTACCTTGTTCTGCTTTCATCTCCACTTCTATTATGTTCTGTTTTCATCTCAATTTCTTATCAACAACATTTCTTTCTGACAAAATTTTGAAACAGGTACTAGAGTCTACAGATCATATAAATTCATGCAAACCACTCAGCCGCTTAGATCCGTCATACACTGAAACATTAGAATTCTTGAGGAGGCTTAAAGCCCAGTATACACATTGAGATGTTCTAATATACCTTTTTTTTGGAAGCTGGTAGAGAAATCTTTACGCCGGAGCATAAACTCCATCTTCAGTTCTTGGGGCCTGCGGACTGGTAATTAACCAATAGAGACGACTTACCAACATCCATCTCTACTGTATTTTCACAACAATTTGTAACAATTTTGTTGTGCCCATTATTTCTTTAGCTGCTTTTCAGCTGTATGTTAATTTCTTTTCCTCATTATTTTTCTTTTTCATTTGCTTACTTGTGTATATAAATAGACAATTGGTTAAGTAGTATTCTAAATGCTGTATATACGATACAAAGCTGAAGTGTCTCCTAGTCCTACTTGCAAGTAAAATCAACTTTGAATTTGAACCATTGGATGCAAAAAAGTATAAATGCAAAAGTGGAGCAGAAAATGTTGAATTCTATAAAAATTGTCTTTAATCTCTTAATGAATGTGCATTTAATTTGAAAATATATATATATATATATATATTCCCCAAAATCTCAAAAGACCTAAAATCCTCTAAATTTTACAACCATTCTCTTAGTCAAATCTCCTAAAATTCTCTTTTTATTTTATGTCTCATAACTTCCTCTCCAGTTAGGAGAATCAACCTTTTTTTTTTTTTTTTTTTTGGGGTTAAATGTGCTTCCAATTTATTTTTTAGTTAAAATTAAGAATATTGGTGTTTAAAAAAAATATTAAAAATTAATTTAAAATAAAAAAATATTTTAAAACTAAATTAAAAATAGGCCAAAATTAGGAGAATAAAATAAATATTTACTCGTGGTCTCATAAACTGCAATAGTTATAAAAGATCACAAAGCAAATTACAATCATTGAATCTCAATTACATCTAATTACGACGACAATGTTGTAACTCACAATCTCAGTGGACCGAGTTAATTAAGCCCAGCAATTGCCACCAGACTTTCAATCCCTAAAAAACCAAAACGAAACTGATAAAACATCTTCTTGCCAAGGGGTTTTATGGTTGCAGAGTGCTTTTGCGTAGCAGCATCATTGCCTGAACTTGCACGATAACAGCGTCAATGGAGTGTATCTTCTCGCTATCTGGTGTGAATCATTCAGCTTCTGGGCTTCATTCCTTTTCATTACATTCCCAATTAAACTCTATAGTTTTAAGCAAAAATATGAACCAGAAGAGAGCGAGAAATAGGCAGCACCTAATCCTGTGCTGCTCTCATTCTTCTCCTTCTGTGATTTCGGCAAGTAGTGTAGCTTCTCCAGTGATACGGAAAAGAAAGAGGTACAGACGACAATACCCAGGGGAGAGCGAGGGCATCACCGAGGAGATGAGGTTTGTCGCAATGAGGCTCCGCAATTTTAATGATAAAAAAGTCGCTGTTGATAATAAGAGTGACAGTGAAGATGAGAATTCTGCCCAGGAAAATGATACTTGGAAACCGAGCATGGAAGGGTTCCTCAATTTCTTGGTCGACAGCAAGCTTGTCTTCCACACGGTGGAGCGGATAGTCGATGAATCCAACGATGTCGCTTGTGAGCTTCTGTAACCTTTCTATTTAAAGTAGCAATTTAAACTGGGCCTCCGTCGCTCCATTTCAAATTTCTTTGAGAGCCTAATCAGTTGGATCGAACCCTCAAATTTAACTAATTTTCTTGGTTTTGGGGTCACAATCTTATTCTTAAACAGACTATTAATGAGTTGATTACTAGTTCTTTGACTTTTTATGTTTAATTTTTTTTTTGTGTTTCTTTACTCTCTTAGCTTGTTGACCAGTGAAACCAACCACAGAATCGCAAAGAAACTTGCTCTAAGTTTGCGTTCATTGAATTTGTAGAATTAGGAAAACTGGGTTCTCAACCAAAACAGAAGAGGAATCCGGGACTGGTCCCCTTTGATGATCTTTTAAATTGAACTGTTGCTTCATAACAATCAAGTGTTTGGATTCACGCAGACGCTTACTTCAGGAAGACTGGATTGGAGAGATCAGAAGGTCTTTCAGCTGATATAGAATGGTTTAGCCAACAGGGCTTTCTGATTCCTGAGCCAAGCAACCCGGGGGTTTCTTATGCCAAGTATCTGGAGGAATTGGCAGAGAGAAGTGCGCCGTTGTTCCTTTCTCATTTTTACAATATATATTTTTCCCATATTGCTGGTGGTCAAGTGATAGCAAGAAAGGTGCGTGTGCATACCATTGTCATTGATTTTCATGCTCCAGTGATGTGACTTGTGAAGTGCGAACTGTCATTAGTAGACTTTTGGCTCTACTAAAACGATGACTTGATTCATAGACTACTGTTGTCGGCAATTTGTTCTATTGACTTGCTAAAAATTTGGAAATCTTACTTTTCCCATAGTTGGCACTTGTATGAAAACAAGATTTTGTGCTCTGTCCATATCTTTTTTTCCTTGATGTGGGAAGAGATGCATATCATATTACCTTAACTTCAACCCTGAGTGAAGGGAAGTTGAGGGATTGGGGTGGAGGGGAGATAAGCTTTCCTATTGATTATAATTTGTGTGTGAATGCTGACATTCATTGAAATTCTTTAACTGTTCCTGGGATTTGAATATAGTTCCATTATACCTGTGAAGTCATGTACTAATAGTAGTGACTTTGTAAACTTTAATTCTATGGAAAGAGGGTAAACAATTGCAAGTAACAAAAATAAGGAGATCTGAATTATCTGACTTTAGCCTAACTCAGTGGAAAATAAGCCATTTCCTTATTGACTTATCCAGGCTTCTTTCGTTATCAATTATTAGGAATCCCATTGCCAGATATGTAATTAGATATAGTTGTTTGTATGTCCGAATGCATGTGCAGTCAAGTACTCTTATCTGGTTTAGTGCCTTCAGGTTTCTGAGGAGCTCTTAGATGGAAGGGAATTAGAATTCTACAGATGGAATGGGGATACACAAGAATTGATGAAAAATGTACGTGAGAAGCTCAACATGCTCGGAGAGGTTGATTCCTTATAGTCTCATAGTTTTCTTCTTTACCTTGTGTTGGATGTTTATTGATACTTTTGTTGTTGGATATTTGTAATGTTGTGATTGCAGCATTGGTCTCGAGATGAGAAAAACAAATGCTTAAAAGAAGCAACTAAGTCATTTAGGTTTTTGGGGCAGATTGTTCGTTTAATCATCTTATGGTGAAGGTAAAGTTCCTTGTTAAGGCTGCATTATACTTCTGCTCTATTAGGATGAGTTCTACATTGGGGTGAACAGCCCCTGATATCAGAAATCAAACACCATAAGGACTTCAGTAGATTGTAACACCCTGGTTATGGACCGGCTGTTCCTGAGGGAGTCTACTCAAATGTTGAAGCTGCAGCTGCATGAGGTTAAGGAGCAATAATACCCGGTTGGGGGCATTCGTTTACCCGAAGACACTGAACATGATGCAGACTTTGTTTTGCAGCTGGAGAGCAAAGGAGGATTGGATTGTTGTGATGCTCATTTGTAGGTTTTTGTTTTTGTTTTTGTTTTTTTATTTTTGCCGAGAATGATGCTTTATAGTCGATTTATGTGAAGCTCTTTCGAAGAGAAAGCTATAATCATAAAATTTCAGAAATCCAGTTCTTTAATTCTCATTTAAATCATGCAATCTTAATTTTGTGAAAAGCTTATAATATCTAGATTAGGATAAATCAGTTTAACAGCTAAAAAATAGCCAATAAATTCATAAAATAGTCGGAAATCTTATTGTTGTTTTGTTCGTATTTTTTTTTTTGTAATTCTATGTTTTTAAAAATTTATAACTTCTTTAATTCTCTTCTAACCAATTCAATCTGTGTGTAATATGAGAAGCATATAAACGTGTAGATTGTAAATAAAGTAATTCGGTAGCCAAAAGTTGACTAGAAAAATAAAACAAGGCTGAAATATTAATATATGATTCTCGTCTGATGCTACAGTACTTAATTTTTAAAAATTCATATCTTTTTTAATTTTAATTCAAATCATACAATTTTGATATTTATAATTAATTTTAACTCAAATTAATAAGAATAAATTAAAGTTTTGGTTAATTGATAATGGTTAAATAAATTATGAGATTTTAACTAAGTGCATTATCTCTCATTTTAGAATATTGATTACTTTTTTTTTTAATGTAAATTATTCGACATCTAATAAACATATATTTCCGGTGTTGATATTTATATTTAAAATATAATCAATTTTTTATTTTTTAATATAATTTAATTACTTTATACTACAAAATAATATAAACTATCTACTAATCAAAATTTTTTGGTATAACATAGAAAATTATATTGCATATTAGAAATAACTTTAATTATTGTAAATTATGTAATGTGAATATATTGGATTGAGTTGCATTAGATATTATGTTCTACTCAATTTTTTTTTCATAGAATACTATAGATCAATGTGACTTTTAACTTTTCAGAGTAGAGACATATCGTAGCACTACTAGATATTAGTGATGTACTTTATTTATTCCTATACGAGGTTTAATGGTAACGATATAATTTCAAATGTACTTTAGGCTAATTTTAAAAATGGGTCTGCTTAACATTATTATAACGTACGTTAAGAACGGCATTATCATTTGAAATATGTATATTCAGATATATACTAAAAATTGGGAAGATTAACAACGTAGTGAAATATATTGTTCTTATAAAATATATTTTGTAGTTTTAAGAAGGAAGACAAACTTTTATTTCGGAGATACCTCATAATCCACATTTAAAAATGTGCTACCTATAAAAGACAACAAAACACAAGTGACACGCTTGAACCACCTTCAACTTTTTGTCTAAAGAATTATACAGTAATAAAATATAAAAATTTTTAGCTAACTTAAAAAATAAAAAGATAAGCTTATTTACCTTAAACAGTGCTCTCTAATATTAAAAACAACCTTCAGGGATCCTATATTAAATTAAACAAAAAGAATATTATTAAGTAAATTATGTTAAATAGAAAAAAAAAATATATAGCAGAAAATAAAACTTATGTCATAAGTGAATGAAAATAAACATTTTATTTTACGAATATCTTACTTGTAAAAGAGAAGAAAATACAAATAACATGAGTGAACTCTCTTTAACTTTTTTACTTAAAATATCTTCATAATAATAATAAAAAAAAAGAAAATTTTAACTAGTTAAAATAAAAACTCATGCTTATTTACCTTAAACAGGGCTCTCTAACACTAAAAACCTTCAGTAGTCCTATATTAAATTAAACAAAAAGAATATTATTAAATAAATAATACTAAATAGACAAAAATATGTAACAAAAATTAAAACTTATACCATAAGTGAACAAAAATAAAATTTTTATTTTACGAATATCTCATAATTGAACACGTGTCCAGCAATGTTACCTGCAAAAGTGAACAAAACACAGATAATAAAAGTGGACTCTTTTTAACTTTTTGCCTAAAGATCATCATAATAATAAAAAATAAAATAAAATTTTAACTAGTTAAAGAAAAATATAATATTGAATACATACTTATTTACCTGATTTCGTTGTTTGAAATCTACGACAACTAAATAAAAATGAGTATATCAATTTATAAATAATAAAAAATTTTCAATATTGTAATTTAAATTAGAAGAGAACCATTAGCAATTAAATGTAACATATGCATAGCTTGACATAAAACAACGGATATCAAAATTTCAAATTTGAAAAAAAAAAAAAACTAAAATCAAGGAGAACAAACATCAAAGGAGGACAATTTTATTGTCTTTTGCATAACATTGAAAATAGCCTTTTGAGTATTGTTATGTTAATGTACACAAAGAAATTCATCAAGCAAACAATGCTAATTTTGATAATTTATAATCATTTCAACTCATACAAATATTAAAAATGACATATTTGTTCTCCGGGTTGATATTTGGTATTTACTTTTTTTTTTTCTTACCAGTTTGTAAAAGTAGTTGTAATTTGTTTATTATACTTTGTCATTATTGTATTTGAGACGTTTGTTTGCTCACAAAGTTGAAGAGTTAACTTGACTTTCGTTTTAATTTACTTGAGTTTGTAATTATATTTGAACGTCAGGGCGTAGTTATTATTGAAATTTACTTATATTAGTTTGTCATAATTTCACTCGAGTTAATTATTTATTTTTTGGTTGTGACTTTCTTGTTTCTTGAGATGATATTTGGCATATTTTGAAAAGTGATGTTAAATATTTTTTTTTGTTTTCACTACTTGAATTTATAATTGTATTTGAGTTTGTTTGTCATTACATTTGAATTTGAAAGCGTAATTGTCATAATTTGTTTGTTTTAGTTTGCCATAATTTCATTAGTGTTAGTTGTCTTTTTATTTCTTTGGAATGGTAAAATATTGAATTGGAACTTACTTCTAGTTTACTTGAATTCCTTGTCGTCCTTAAGTTTGTTTGGAATTATATTCCAATTTTAGTCTCTAATTGTAATTTTCTTGTTTTGGTTGAAATCATATTTCAATTTTAGTGTCTAATTTTAATTTGTTTGTTTTGGTTTGTTTACGTGGTGCAAGTTTTGATTCTTTTTTGTGTTCCGATTTGTTTGGTTTACGAAATTTTAACTTAAATTTGTTGACTGCTGCATTATTTTTATTTACTATAATCACATTTTTACAAATTTATAATTCAACTAAGTTATAGTAGAATAATCTTAAATCTTCTTAAAACCTAATGTGATAGATGATGCAGAAATAGATAACATCGTAACTCTCTCCAACTCTATCAAAAAATTTAAAGAAAAAATAGATTGAGAAAAAACAAAACTAAACAGAAAAATATGAAATAAAAAATAAAGTTTATGTTATAAAAGAAGGAAGACAAACCTTTTATTAAACGAATACCTCATAATTGACATGTCTAAAATAACACTACCTATAAAAGAGAACAAAACACAGGTAATACGATCAGACCATCTTAAAGTTTTTGCCCAAAGTTACATAGTATCAAAATATAAAAATTTTAATTAACTAAAAAAAATAAAAACACATATTTATTTACTTTAAAGAGTGTTATCTAATATTGATAATAATCTCTAGTAGTCCTATCTTAAAGGAAATAAAAAGAATATTATTTAGTAAATAATGCTAATATAAATAAAAATATATAATAGAAAATAAAACTTATGTCATAAGCAAACGAAAATAAATATTTTATTCAGTGAATATCTCATAACTGAATGTCTCCGTCAATATTACCTGCAAAAGAGAACACAGATAACATGGGTGGAATCTTTTTAACTTTTTGTCTAAAGATCTTTAAAATAACAAAAAAAGAAAAATTTAACTAGTTAAAGAAAAAACATAATATTGAACATGTGCTTATTTACTTGATTTTTGGTGTTTGAAATCTACAACAAATAAACAAAAGTGACTATATCAATTTATAAATAACCATGATATTTCTACGTTATAATTCAAATAAGAAGAGAACCATTAAAAATTATATGTAGCATATGCATAGTTTCACATTGAACAACGGATTCAAAAACTTAAAATGCAAAGAAAAAAACTAAAGTCAAGAAGAACAAACATTAAAAGAGGAGCATTTTATTTTCCTGTCATTAACATTAAAAATGACCTTACGCTAATTTTTTCAATTTATAATTATTTAAGCTCATACAAACATTATACTACTTTTCTTGTTCTTCCTAATGTTAAAAATGACATATTCTTTTTGTGGGCTGATATTTGTGGTTTACTCTTTTTGCTCATCGGTTTATTTGTAGTTTTAGTTCATTTGTCGCAATTTGTCATTATCGCGTTTGAGGTGTTTCTTTGTTGAGAAAATTGAAGAGTTAAATGTGATTTTTGTTTTAGCTTACTTGAACTTGTAATTGTATTTGAGTTTATTTGTAAATATATTTGAATTTTTTAGTACATAGTTGTTGAAATTTGTTTTGTTTAATTTGTCGTAATTTCACTCGTAGTTGTGTGTTTATTTGTTTGAAATGATAGATAATTCAATTGGATCTTTTTTTTAGGTTATTTGAATTTTTAGTCGTACTTGAGTGGGTTTGGAATTGTATTCTAATTTCAATTTCTAATTGTAATTTGTTTTTTTGGTATGTTCATATCGAGAATTGGATCTTTTTTTTTAGGTTATTTGAATTTCTAGTCGTACTTGAGTGGGTTGGAATTGTATTCTAATTTTAGTTTCTAATTGTAATTTGTTCTTCTTTTGGTATGTTCATATCGATCTAGTTTGATGTAAGTTTTGATTCTTTCTTGTGTTTAGACTTGTCTGGTTAATGTTTTAGAAAGTTCGAGTTAAATTTATTGACTCCTAAATTATTTCTGTTAAT
>NW_019028940.1:0-69257 GCF_000150535.2 Carica papaya
AGCCCCTCACCGGGGAGTCGTCCGCCACCACCCGCTGCCGCACCGGAGTAATTTTTGGTCGCCAAACGAGGTAAAAATTCTACCCTTTGATCATAATTTGATTCAAAACCCACCCATGGCTAAATCAAAGTGAAAGAACTGGCCAATTGGCTGAAAAACGACGCCGAAGCTCAATGGAGCCTCCACGGGGTGCTTTAAGTTTTGCCTCCGATGAGGCCCTTCCTGTTTCCCGTTCGATGTGATTTTTTTACCGTTGTGATCACTATTTCCTCCTCTACAGGTTGACCGAAGCAAAAATCCCAACCGCAATGTGAGCCAGAGGAGCCACCACACCAAAGAGCCCCACCACCGGTGGGTTTAAGTTTTTTACATTTTTTTGGCCCACCGAAGGCCCTAAGTGTGTTTTCTCACAGGAACCGATGCAAGTTTGGCTGAATTATGCTGAAAACAGCCAACCCGAGGTAGATCACCGCTGCCCATAGCGGCGCCGTCGTCGGAGCATGGCAGAGCCGCCGTGCCAGAATTTTGAAATTGGCCGAGTAGGTCCTAGGTCTGATTTTTGGGTTATTTGGGACATGTGTAGGTACCGTAAACGCGTTTTAGTTTCCGAGAAAAAATTTAGGAAACTTAGTGAGTGCCCCCGTAGGCGCAGTAACAATCTAGTTTTCGGCGTCGAATCAAGTAAAGGCCCCTCACCCTATTTTATATCATGGAATTGAAGTTGAAATAAAAGATAATACTGTTTTTGTACAAATAAAATAGATATGCATAATTAATTAAGGTTGTTAATGGAGCCCGAATCGGACATTATTCTCTGTCGATTCCTGCTTGATTTATTTTACAGTATAAATGCATTATGGTATCTGGTCTATCTATTCTATAGTTTTAATTGTATGTATTACTGTCTTACTTGACCACTGTGTGATTTTGGAATTTATGATATGATTGTTTTACAAGGTGCATGTTTATTGTTTATGTGATTATGTTCAACTTGGTAACAGAGACTAAGGGAAAACAGATAAGGTGACAGCCTCACTAGATATCCTGAGAGATGGTGGACGGACTGGGTTCATAGGGAACACTATCGTGAACGTCGTCTCATACCGAACGGAGTATGGAGACTTGGTCATTTGGCGCTCATACCAGACGGGGTATGGGGACAGCTTGTTTCACCCTCATACCAGACGGGCTATTGAGGTTTAATGTCTTAGCACTCATACCGGACGGAGTATGGGGACGACCTGCTTCACCCTCATACTGGACGAGGTATTGAGATTTAATATTTTGGCGCTCATACCAGACAGGGTATGGGGATGGCCCTGGAATTAAGATTGTTAAAAAGAATGGTTCACGTGTGGAGGGGACACCCCTATGGATCCCCATGGATATTAGTAGGCTGGTGAAAGCGAGAAATAATGATAATCAGTTATTGTTAATGAATACGAAATTATGATATGTTTTATGTTACTGATTATACATGAAATAGTGATTTGTATGATGTCATTGTCTTTATAAGTTGTTTTCACAGGTTCTCCAAGGGTAACAAAAAGGGTCAATGATTTTATTTTAAATAAATGTATTGCTTTAAAATTTGTGCTCCATTGGTTATTTTTTAGTTTTCTACCAACCTTTGCTTCTGTGACATTGATATAGTGTGATGTTCTTACTGGGCTAGTGTAGCTCATTCCTTATTTAACCATTTCAGATCAAGAGGACCTGGTTCCTGAGCCCGATCCATAAGAAGACGGTGAGTAGATACTAGATGCTTTATAGTTTTCTTTATTTTTCTCATTTCTTGTATTTCTTTTAGAGAACTTATTCCGTGATATTGTTTAGTACTTTTAAGTTATTGTGTAAGGGATGTTAACCTTAATCTTTTATTTCGCTTCCGCACTCAGATTATTATATGTATTTCCTTTTGAACTTCCGGGGCCGTTACAAACCATCTTTGTCGTTTATACAATATTATAAATTGACTAAATTAAACTCATATTTTTTTTAAAGAAAATATTTTTCTCATAAAATTGTTGACAAGATTAATCTAAACTCGAAAAACAAAAAACAAGAATATGCAAGTTCATTAATGCATAGAATATTGGTAACCTAAATATCAATCACTAAAAGAGACCTAGATTATTAGAAATTTATTATAAGTACTAAACTCATTATAACTCTCAGCCACTTCGGGGAGCACTGCAGATTAAAAAAAAAACAATCTCCCATCTCTCGGGGAACTCATTTTTCTTTACTCCAATCGTTTCGAATAGGAAGGATTGAAGAGCACAGCTCCTCGACATGATCCACTCGATCATGGCCCTTTGTTGAGCACTCTTTGGATATCCACTTCGTAAAAAAATCTATACAAGTAATGGTCGAAACTGAGATCTACAATATTTACTCTCCTTATCAGCCTCCACAGGTCTGCTAGTGTATTCCTCATCACTTCAAACTTCACAACCGCTTCAGTATAGAATCTTCCTACAAAACATGGATCATACGACTCTTGTTGTTCAGGGAGAAGTTCAGTTAAGTCCCAGGTTCAATCCTCCTCCTCTACGATCGACAATGACACCACGCCATCCACCATATCCATCGGTCACCCTTTACGTGCCAATTGATAGACTATTGACAGAAACAACAATAACTTATCTGTGGTGCAAAAAGGTCTCACTACTAGAAACAATAACTCTTACCAAACAAAGAAAATGGAGAATAGGGTCATCCAACACTGACTTGGTACTAGACCAAGTCAATTCCTATTTACATTTGATTTACATTTGTAAGTTTCAAAACCAAACCCTCTTAGTAAAAAGGGGAGGTAATTAACTATATTATGTGGAATGAAGGAATCATAAGGGTAGATTCATTTTTTGTTCTAACAGTTGTTTGAATTGCCATATTTGCTCATCAATTGTTTATTTCAATCAAGGAAAAAATTGTCTTTATTGTTGTTTTAAAATGGTAATTGAGATTTGGTATTCAATTTTTTATTTTTTAGTGCTTGCAACTTTTGTAGCAAAAGAGTGGTTATACAAAATAGTTATGCACATGGTGTAATAGGGGCTTTTTGGAGCAACTATGGTAGAAGTGAAATTATAAAACTAAATCAATTCGGGAAACAATAATGGAAGTTTGAAAATAAAGCTAGGATTAAGTACTTGACAAGATTGAATTAAATTGATATCATATCTTGGTGCCTCTCAAGTGACTTTTTAGTAGGTGTAATAAGTATATGATTCCAGTCTGGTCAATTTAGAAAATGTTTAACAATTGGAATTGTTACTCATTATATTTATGGTTGCTTCTGAATGGTGCAACTCCCTAGAATGATAGAGATTGTATAGTTTATAGCTTATATTTTTTGAGATAGTTCATAGCTTACATGTTTGACACCATGGAGATCTAGTTTGTGCATTAAGTATGTTTGTAACATGTCGGTGGAAACAGTAGATTATTATATGACATACTAGCCTACATGAATAAGCTATTATTTAAATTTATAAGTTGGTAACTAAGAGATCTTATTTGTTTACCTTCTTTTCTTGTGGTATCTCCAGTTACTCCTTATTTTTTTTCTTGCATCCACTATTTATTCTGCCTTACTTTGTGCACGTGAAATGCTTGCTCTAGAAAATGGATTAGCTAATCTTGTTTGGGCACTGAATAATCGCCTACTTGCTCTTTCATTCCACATCAGGGAGTATTGTTGGATTGATTTACAAAAACTAAATGAGATTTATCATGACAAGACAGAGGAGTACTCATACGATGCAGTTAATAAGTTCAACATTTACCCAGATCAAATTTTTCCTTGGTTGGTGTAATGGATGTCTAATAAAGGAGGTTATCTATTTGGAAACTTACAGACAGCACATATGGATTTCTAATTTTTTCTCTAGGAAACATGTATTCTGTTGTAAGTAGTCTTGCAAAATGGGTAGATTTGGTAGCAGACATGAAGATATGTTATCATTCTCCTTAAGGTCAGGACTGGCAAATAATCACTGGTAGTGATCCTAAAATCACGTAAGATATCTACTCTCTTATTATTTATTTATGATCTATTTCATCATTATCTTCAACATTTCTCACTTTATTTCCTTCTAATGTAGGCTTTAGTCTTACCACAATGGTGATTCTTGGCCAACTCTGCTATGGCAAGTTAGTTTATTATGCTTAAATATTCTCTCTACTATTAATGTTTTGTTCATTGCTCCAGACCCTTGGTAGAAGTTATATTTAGGAACAAGTTTCCTGAGTTATCATGCTTAGATCCAATAGGATATGGCACCTTGTTGTTGTTTTATAAAATAAAGTAATAATGAAGGAATGTTGGCAGTGGGGCTTAAAAATTTAAAATTAGACTTTTTGCAGCTTACTATTAAAGCCATAAAGACGAAAAGGCCAAAAATTGCTGCAAGAGCTGTTGAAGATACTGAAAGATGCATATCAAGAGATAAGTGGCCTTAGTACTATGACACAAAAAGAGGAAGGTTCATTGGGAAACAAGCACGGTTATTGGAAACATGGTCAATTGTTAGATACTTGGTGGCTAAGCTTCTACTTGCAGACCCAAGTACAGCCAAAATTCTGATAACTGAAGAGGATTTTGAGCATGCCAATGCCTTCTCTTGCATGATAAGTGCTAACCCCAAGAGAAAGTGTGGTCGAAAGAACTCCTAAAACACTTATGTAATATAAGATTTTAAAGCTGCTTTCACATAAGGATAGTTAACTTCAATTTGTGGCTCAACTTACTTATCTGAACAACTTAAATGTATAAAGGTGATGATAATAGTGGTTTATGCTTCATTTTATTTAGGGATTAAAGCTTTTGAGTAGTGATTCCAGTATGATAGGATCTTAATGTAAAGATGATATGTTGATTTAGCATTAGCTTGGAACATCTTCCTGCATTGGAGATTAAACAAATTGTTTCTTGTTTACAAACTTTAGATCATATACATAGTAGCATTCTTTTAAAGAGTTCACTGTAAATGAAGAATACCCTTACATTATTTTAACTCCATTTTTTTATTATGACATTTTTATATCTTGTAAATCATTTTGGATTTGTTATGGTATTTTTCTGTCTCATAAATCATTACCATGTCATCATAATTAATGCTTGACAATAGAACTTTTTAATACATTTCCTTTGTTGATTCCAGATCAGTTGAAAAAATTCAACTAGTATGTAAAGCATTGTCTCAGAGAGTGATTAGAGAGTGATGATAAGATATTTCTTGCAAACTCATATTTTTATTCATTACATATTTTTGCATTATTACAGACTTATAAGTTTTTAATTCTTAGCATGAGCTTTTAAAGGAAACTAAACATATAGCATTTAAAAACTTTTGCTTCATCTGGTTCTAGCATTAGCCACAATCCTTCTCTCAAACTGTACCACAAAAAATAAATATATTTCCAACAACAATAGAAATTAACTTCATATATATGTATATATTTTTAATTTGTAATGAAGAAATTACATAGAAATTTTTAGGTTGTGGGTCAAATTACACTACTCATTGAGAAACTATATTGTAAAAATAGACATAGTATAGTATAGTATTAGAAGTTAAAATATTTATATATGTATCTAATTGTCCCATTTGCTTTAATTTCTAAACAAGCTTCATCATTTTCTTAAGAAATTTAGTTGTTACATTTCTCCCATATTTTATAATTTAACAATATATCACAATTTTAATATTTAAGCTCTCTTATTTATGTTTTTTGAGAATCGAATTCTAATTGAACTTTTTTATATATGAAGGATTATGAAATAAAATTTCATTCAATGAATTAAAGCAAAAACTATAAGTGGTCCAAAAATAAAATTAATGAATATATACCTAATTCAATATGTAAAGGATTACTAGTAATTACACAAATGGTAAAAATTGAATCAAATGAATAAGATAGATTTAATACCACTTAATGTAAGTACATGTATATATTTTTGGACATATTTAATTTAGATTGTACTTTTATGTTTTTCTGTTAATTAGGGTAAAGAGGTAATTTCATTAAAAGTCAATTATGTGATTTGAGTTAGTTTGCAGTTTGAAACTTAGGAATCGTTGGAAGAATATTACTCCTTATAACGAATCTATTTTATAATTACTACCTAATTGAGCGTTATGCATTAGGTAAAAAAAAGAGAACTTACGTCTATAGTGCCTCTAGTCTAACTCTTGTTTTCCTATTTCATTTCCTTATGTTTTTCCTCCTCTTTCTCCCAATTATTTTCTAACTCTTCTATATTTCTAGATTACCTAAAATTGATCCCATTATAATACAATAACAAATGTGAGGATAAGATTATAAAGAAATTATATTGTGGTGAAGAAATTAATAAAGCTGATTTTATAAAAAAAAAGTATCTTATTGTTTTCTTTCTAAATATTGCATCATAAATATAAATCATAGCATTAAAGAAAGATTGAAAGAAAAACCAAAAGCATCAAGAAAGAAAAAAAATAGAAGTGTCATAATCTATTTTTAAACTTATGTAATCAAATATTTTAGAGTTTTAACATTATTTTTCATTCTAAAGTATGTAATCTTCAAAAGAATTATTAGAAGATTATACTTAAAAAATATCTAAATATAGAGAATTCAATGCATACTAGGAGTCAAAATTTAGAGATTTCTTTCTACATTAATCTTTAAAATTTAAAAATTAAAGAGATAGAGATCTTATTTTCATTAATTTGAACTTATGTAATCAAATATTGTAGATTTTTAATATTATTTTCATTATGTTATCTATAAAAAATATTATTATAAGATTAGACTTAAAGAATATCTAAATTTAGAGAATTGAATGCTTATTAGAAGTCAAAGTTTAGAGATTTGTTTTCTTCATTAGTATTTAAATTTTAAAAATTTTATTACTACTTAAGCAATTAAAGAGATAAAAATCTTCTTTTCAAAAAGTAAATAGTAATTATATAATTATATTTAAGAAGATCTTATTAGTTTCTACCTTAATTATTAAGAGTAAAAATATTGATTATGCCTCAATTATCAATAACTATTTTGTAATCTCTATTTAATTTAAGGATTTTGTTGCCATCTTCAACAGTTCTAATGGTTCCTCCTTCACTTTAAAGGAGGACGTCAGGCTGCAGGAGAAGAGGGAAAGGAATAAAATTCGCAGCTATCTGAAATCACCTTATCCGACATGGATAAAGAAGGATGTTTTCTTGATTTTAGATAGGTGTAACGGTTAACCCTCACTAGCAAGGAATGTGAACACTGCACTTGGACATACTTATTTTTATTTGGTGATAGAAGTTTATTGTATTTTTTGTGTTAGGAATATAAGTTCTTACGGTACCCCGACTCCCTATGCAGGTATGGGTTGTTATAGCTCTTACCATGAATAGGAGGATCGAAGCACTCAGCTCCGCTACATGATTCACTCGATGGAACAAGAGGTTTAATGCTTAATATTTGATATATTTTTCTCTTATTAGTTTACCAATCATGTATATATCTCGATGTTGTTGATTGATTTGCATTCGATTTTTGTTAAAGCAATATGGTAGATCACTTTCTTGCAGCAGCATATGAAATGAAAGGAGATTTTGGTTGCGGTCCTAATTATTTCTATGATCTGCTTTCCACCTTCGTGGCTGAATCTGAAATCACCTTATCAAACATGGATAAAGCTTTATATTTGTATATAATATATATCTCAATATAGATGTTAGTAGGTATTAACCATATTTGATTAATTGATGAGTTTTAGTTATTTGGTCTTCTTATCTTAATTTGCAAGGAAAAAGTATCTGATACGGATTTTCCTATGATTTGTGCACTTTACATCAAGATTAAAAGAGCTTCCTCAAGGTATATAAGTAAAACTAATCATCACAGCTCAAAACTCTTTAATTGAAAATATTTATGTGTGTTATTATTGATCTTATAATATATATTTAATAATAAAAATTCTCAAATACAATTTTTGCTAATAAAAATTTGTACATTTTATTAGTTAAATGATATTATGATATGTATAGTCTGATTTGAACTCATACTCTTATAGATAAGGATAAAAGTACTTAGATATCTACCCAAAAGATAAATAATTATTAATTTAATTAACTATATATGTGTATACTTAATTAATTAAATAATTAGTTTAATAGTTGATATGTTTATTCTTTTACAAGAGATTATAAGTTCAAGTCAGATTGTTTTTTTATGTGCGTCATCATTTGAAAGTTATTTGTATTGTTTTGTAATTACTGTATATCACTTGACTAATCTTGAGTTAAATTGTATTTTTATGTTCTTACGGTAATATTTTATTTTATATATTCTGTAAAATTTTATTTTCATTTACATCTGTTTTCTTTTGGACTTTGTGAAAATTTTAACTTAATTTAAATTTGCATATTTATAAAGGATGAGTTTTACTTCATTGAAAATCTGATCTATTTTGCCTGCTGCATAATTATGCTATTGATAATTATAATGAATTATAACAAAATGATAGTAGTTAAAACTCTTATGTTCTATTTAAAATTTATGAGTTTAACTTCTACTAAAAATGTAGAATATTTTATATTGTATAAGTCTGTAAATTTAAATTCAATTAAATTTTTATGAAATCTATAAGAGAAAGAGATATATATGAAAATAAATTTTATAAAATATATAAAATAGAATATTACTCCAAGAAGGATTTTTATTTTTTCCTTCATTACTAAGAATTCATGTTTGGTTGCATTCACTGCCTATGCACCTTTACAAAAAAAAATTTAAAAACAATTTTAAAAAAACTCAGTAAAAAAATATATAAATAATATATACAATAAAAAATAAGTATGAAATTCATTTACTATATTCACTAATTGATCTGATTTATGACGTCCTCAATTCTGTATGAAAGTATACCCTTCCTTACTCTTTTCATCAGATGCCTTGACAAGTGTGTGTCTGTGTATATATATATATATATATATATATAAACATATAACTCATACATATGATGGTGTATGAGCAATCATATGTGGCATAAATCATGTGGCACCAATAGGCATGAAATTCATTTGTGATTGATGGTTGTGTTTACTCACTGAGTTCTGTCCTGGCATCAATCTTCACGTCCTCTGTCAAAGGCCGGATAAACGCTTCCATGAAGCAGTGTCCTGGTATGTATGTACAACAGCATTAATTATCTGTATTTATAAAAATATATTATATGATTATACGAATCGTTAATTTATTATTATGATATTCAGCACAATTAGTATAGCAATATATGTACATACATTATGTATATGCACACGCACACATATATATATTGTTAAATTGAGGAGGTTATGTATATATGTAGACACACACACCTTATATATTTATATAATTCCCAATTATAAGTATCTTCTTTGAAGTTTCTAACATTTCCCCTTTGCACCTTCTTGATTCTACCATATTTCTGCATAAATATATATATGTATATAGATACCATCTTCATTTTCATCTTTATTAATTAATAAAATCTTCTTTTCATATTTTAATTTGGTCCCAAAATGTTGAAGTATAAGAGTCAAATTCAAATATGAAGGAATTTGGTTTACAAGTTCACGAACCTATCTATATATTAATAAATTAAATATATTATATATTTTTAGTAATTCGGGTAATATTACAAGAGATAATTATATTTCAATAGTATATTAAACATATTCTTAAATATATTAAATAGAATAAAGTATTAAAATTTTCAACAAGCTATTCGCATAACTTAGCAAACTCAATTTTATATATTTTGAACTTATTTAAATTTATTTATTTTTAAGAGATTTGTGACATTCTCTTTTTTCCACAGGTTTTATGCATCTAAAGTCACAATTGCCATAGAATACTTACACAAGATGGAGATAGTTTAGCGTGATTTAAATCTCGAAAAAGTGTTATTAAGATTCTATAGCCACATTTCGTTGACTGACTTCGATCTTTCATGAAAAGACGATAATTCCACATCAACAATCCATATAATTTCTGATCAAAATGCATAATCAATCACAAAAACAAGTTGTTATCCTGATGATCAACCCAACTTTTCTAATTTCTCATGCATTCTACCCAATTGTACCACACCTGCAGTAGCCTCCTACTTACACCCTAGGAAACACAAATAGAAAAAAAAAGTTAACACATCACACAGCTGTCGAAATCATCACAAAGCCAATCAATGTCCAATTAATTTCTTTTATTGGGACCCACGAGTACTTAGCACCAAAAAAGTGTGTCTGGTGAAGGGCATGGAAACATAATTGATTAGTGGACACTAAGGATATTCATATTTGAAATGTTATATGGGACGACGCTGTGTAAGGGAGTTGATTAGGAGTTGCCCCTCGCGAATATTGTGGCCTGAGCCCTTGAGTTTCCCAAAGAAGCCATGGTTTTGGAGTCAGCAAAGGATTTGATCGCATGGTTATCAATCAAGGACCCTACTAGGCAAATGGGGTCCACAATGGGTGTAATGGCAATCAAACGACACCAGTTTTTTGATGGGCTTAATTGGGCACTTTTGAGATGTATAAAATCACCAGTTGTTCCTTGTCCTATATCTTGTAAGGAGTTTGCTGCATTTGACAGTACTATAGAGAGTTCAATAGAGTATTGCTAGGAAGCAAAAAATTTATTCCTTAATTTACATGATATATGTTTTTTTAATTTATATCTAATTTTCATAACTAAACAGAAGTGAGATTTAAGTAATTTATATATTGGGGCAAGAAATTTTAATGACATTCATGTTAAAAAGGTTTAATATTTATAAAAATATATAATTAAGGATTTTCTGGATCATTTTGTCTAACAAATGATTTAGTATTTTCAATTGTTCTCAATTAGTGTCTTTACTTAACCGTCTAAAAGTAATATTAATTTCTCTAATATGTGGTATAAGAGGTAGTAATACTTTTTTTAAGGTATTACTTGGATAAAATCGAAATGTATTGCATCAAGGTCCTGATAATATCAAGCAGGGAAAGTCATGGGTCCTTGTGTAGTGCTTCATTACTGGTTACCTAATTTGGGATAAACAATGTTAAGGTTCAAGGGTGATTGAAGATAAGAAAACTTTTGGCTTCTAGAGCTATTTTGAGATACCTATGAGATTACAAGATAGCTTTGCCAAAAGGTTGTGTAGGATTTTCAAATTGTAGACCTATCATAAGACAACTATGAGGTTTCGAGCATGTATTAAGTCTTAATAATGCTCTAAAACTACGGTATTACATCTAACTCTTAAGGTTTTAGTCTTTTTTTTCTTCTTAATATGATGTTGCACTAAGGTAGAAATTTCTTTTCCTAAAATTTAGTTTAGTATAGATTTTGTTTTACTTAGTTATATGGTAAATTTTGTACCAAGTATAAATTTTATACTTCACGAATATTTCTCTAAGTTTACATTTATACTTGAGGATGTTTAAGCTTTCATTTTGCATTTTGTTTCCTTTCTTAGTTGGATCAAAAGTATAATAAGAATAATACATAACTTATCTAGAGATGAGTACGGACTTCTGAAAGATAGATAATTGTTCATGAACATCCTCAATTTTTGCTCCACTTAGTTGAGCATGATGGTTTTTATTGTTAATGAATAATGATTTTATCTTAAAAGAAATAATGTTATATTGGATGCTATTGCATTAAATTCCATTATATAAGTTGATTCAGTATTAAAAACATGTACTACTAAATTTATAGTTCAATCAAATAATAAAATAGAACCTAATTTGAATGAATTATTTAATATTATAATAAATAATTGAATTGAATTATGTATATTTATTGTTAAAATATAGTATTTAATGACCAGTTATGAGAACTGACATTTAAGGAATAAAGAGAGGCGATTGATGGTGACTACAATGAAATGCAACCAACACAAAAATAAAAGTTTTGGTATCTTACAACAAAGTAGATCACATTTTCTTTAGGTTTTAAGACAAAAATGACCTACTTTATTTTTAATTTTTTTTCAGTACACCTTTTTGTTGATACAAAAGTTAAACAACTTTTTTTTTAAAGTAAAGAAATAGATAGGGTGGGCACGAAATAGACACATGAGTTCCTATATTTGTTGCATATTACCTAGCAACATTTTAACTTTTGTGATAGTCTGAATCAACCGCTAAAATTATATCGTCTATTGTCTAATTTCTACCTATAATAAGACCATTTTTAAAGGTACCAGGTTAAAATTTTATACTTTATGAATATTTTTCTAAAGTTTGGGTTGTTACTTGAGGATGTTTAAGCTTTCATTTCATATTTTATTTCTTTTCTTCTTAGTTAGATTTAAAAGTTTAATTGAATAGTACATAACATAGCTAGAATTGTTGTAAGGACTATTGAAAGATATATATTTACTCATGAGCCCAAGTTTTGGGTTGACTTGGTTGAGAAAAATGGTTTTTACTGTTAATGGATGATGATTTTTTCTTTAAAAAAAAGTAAATGTTGAAATGCATGTTATTGCATTGACTTACATTGTATAAACTAATACTGTACTAGAAAGAAATACAACTAATTTTGCAGGTCCTCAAATAACAAAGTAGAACTTAACCTGAATGAATTATTTAATCTCATACAAATGAATAAATAAAATGACGTACATTTACTATTTAAAATACAGTATTTGACGATTGATCAGGAGAATTGATGCTTTAATAAATAATGAGAGGTGATTGATGGCGACTACAATGAGATGCAACTAATACAAAGATAGAAGCTTTGGTGTCTTATAGTAGAGGAGATCAAATTTTCTTTACGTTTGAGTACAGAAAGATGAACTATTTTATTTCCAGCTTCTTATGTATTTCTTTTTGCTAATATAAAACTTAAGTATTTTTTTTTTCAAGTAAAGAAATGGACAGGTTGTGCATGAAATGGATATGTTCCTTCCTTTATTTGATGTATATTTAGTTAGCAACATTTTGAGTTTTCATGACAACCTCTATTAGTTGCAAAAATTATGTCATTTATTGTCTAATTTTTAGTTGGATTTAAAAGTAACTTTCATTCAACATTTTCTTTCTCTTCTTCTTAAATTGAATGTAAATGTGTAATCAGATAGTATATAACATAGCCAGAGATCTAGTAAGGACTTCTGAAAGATATACAGTTGTTCATGAGTCATAGTTTTTCGTTCACTTGTTTAAGAAGAATGGTTTTTATCCATGATTTTTTAAAAAAAGAAAAGTAAATGTTGAAATGGATGTTATTGTATTGACTTACATTTTATAAACTAATACTGTATTAGAAATAAATATAACTAATTTTTTAGGTCCTCAAATAACAAAGTAGAACTTAATCTGAATGAATTATTTAATCTCATACAAATAAATAAATAATGACGTATATTTACTGTTTAAAATATAATATTTGATGATTGATCAAGAGAATTGATGCTTTAATAAATAATGAGAGGTGATTGATGGCGACTACAGTGAGATGCAACTAATACAAAGATAGAAGCTTTGATGTCTTATAATAGAGGAGATAAAATTTTCTTTACGTTTGAATACATAAAGATGAACTATTTTATTTCCAGTTTCTTATGTATTTTTTTTTTTTTGCTAATAGAAAAGTTAAATAATTTTTTCTTTCAAGTAAAGAAATTGACAGGTTGTCCATGAAATGGACAAGTTGCTTCCTTTATTTGTTGCATATTTAGTTCGCGACATTTTGACTTTTAGTGACTACCTCTATCAGCCGCTAAAATTGTGTCATTTATTGTCTAATTTTTAGTTGTATTTAAAAGTAACTTTCATTCAACATTTTCTTTCTCTTCTTCTTAAATTGGATGTAAATGTGTAATCAGATAGTATATAACATAGCCAGAGATCTAGTAAGGACTTCTGAAAGATATGTAGTTGTTCAGGAGTCATAGTTTTTTGTTCACTTGTTTAAGAAGAATGGTTTTTATCCATGATTTTTTTTAAAAAGGAAAAATTAAATATTGTATTGGATGTTATTGTACTGACTTACATTGTTTGCTGAGAAATAGTGCTAAAAAGAAATACAACTAAATTTGTAGTTCTGTCAAATAACAAAGTATGATTTAAATTAAAAATAAAAAAATAAATTTCATACAAATGAGTGAATCAAGTAACGTAAATGTATTGTTTAAAATACAGTGTTTAACTACTGATAAGAAAAATTGATACTTCAATGAATAATGAGAGGTGAAGGGTGATGACTACAATGAAATGCAACAAACAAAGAGAGAGAAGTTTTGGTGCCTTGCAACAGAGGAGATTGAATTTTCTTTAGATTTTAGAACATAAAGATAAACTATTTTATTTCTGGTTTCTTTTGTACTTCTTTTTGTCAATATAAAAGATAAATTTTTTTTTTCAAATAAAGAAATGGACAGATTGTGCATAAAATGGATAAGTGGCTTCCTCTATTTACTGCAAATTTACATTGTGACATTTTTACTTTTTATGATAATATAAATTCGTTGGTAAAATTTTATCGTCTATTGTCTAATTTTTAGAAGTAATTAACTGTTCTCAATTGTGCCAATATAATGCATTCTATCAGTTGAAGTAATTAATTCGGAGAAAAATCATCTTTGTTGTTTATACAATATTAAAATGGATTAAATTAAACTCTTCTTTTTTTAAAAAAATAGTTTTTCTCATAAAACTGTTGGCAAGATTAATCAAATCTCGGAACATAAAACACAAAAATATGCAGGTTCATTAATGTATATAATATTAATAACCTAAGTATTGATCACTAGAAATGACCTAGATTATTAGCAATCTATTATAAATACAAAACTCATTATAACTCTCCGCCGCTTCGGTGAGCACTGAAAATTCAAAAAAAAAAAAAACCTCTTAGCAAAACCATTTTTCTCTTCTCCAATCATTTCGAATAGGATGGAGCTCCTCCACATGATCCACTCGATAGAATAAGATGTTTAATGCTTAATATCTTATCTATTTTTTACTTATCTATTTACCGTTCATATATATATATCAATATTGTTGATTGATTTGCGTTCGATTTTTTTTAAAGGGTGCAGTAGATCACTTTTTTGGAATAGCATATGAAATGGAAGGAGTACTTGGTTGCGATCCCAATTATTTCTCTGATATGGTCTCCACCTTCGTAGTTGAATCTCAAATCACCTTATCAGACATGACTAAAGCTTTGTATGTGTATATAATAAATATCCCGATATAGATATGAGTTGTTATTAACCACGTTTGACTAGTTAATGGATTTTAATTATTTGGTCTTCTTCTCTTAATTTACAGAGACAAAGTATCTGATGCAGATTTTCCTAGAATTTGTGAACTTTGCTTTAAGATTAAAGGAGCCTCCTTAAGGTATATAATTAATACTAATCATCATAGCTCAAAACTCTGTAATTTTGAGTATTTATGTGTGTTATTATTGATCTTATAATATATATTTAATAATAAAAATTCTCAAGTACAAGTTTTGTTAGTAAAAATTCATACAGTTTAATCAGTAAATGATATGTCATGAGATGTATAATCTAATTTAAATTCATACTCTTATAGTTAAGGATAAAAGTACATAGATATCCACCTAATAGATAAATAATTAATAATTTAATTAACCAAATATCTATTAGCAGGATATATATATATTTGTTTGGTATATGTGTATACTTAATTAATTATTTAATTTGTTGAATAGTTGATGCATTTCTTCTTTTGCAAGAAATCATAAGTTCGAGTCAGATTGTACTTTTGTGTGTTATTATTTGAAAGTTACTTGTATTGTACTGCAATTAGTGTATAGATAACATCCCACATTTTCTATAAGACTCAACGTCACTAAAGTATTTATTTATTCATTTTATATTGACGATTTACTCCTTAACACAACTCAACTATCATACAAAAAAAAGGGGCTCCCATAGCTGTGTCTAATCTTACCTGACAAGCAGTAAATACAACAAACTAACAGAAATGATAATATTAACTATTAATCCACCAAAGTTTAATGTTAGTTCTGCATACATTGTAGCTCATGGCTATGCTCCAGAGGTTCTTGAGTTTCTTCCTACTTAACCGTTTCTATAATATAATAAAGGAATGAGCTACACAGCTCAGTAAAATCAATTTAAACTTAAACCAAAAGAATTGAAATAGATATAGATAAATTCCTCATTTTTCCTCAATGACTTCCTTCACCCAAATCATTCTCAGGTCTATCTCATACTCAGCCCAGGACCTGTCCATTTCTCCAACTTAGTACCCTTGTATCATGAAGATTTATAACAACAACTCCGTGCTTCTACTCCAACTTGCAACTTCTCGATTTTGACTTTTTTTTTCTCTCTTGCAGATTCCTTGTCTTTTTCTCTTTTTTCCAACTAATTTCAATCATTTCAATCTACATAATAGATTATGCAAATTTTAAAAAATGATCCACATTTAACATACTTGCATTTTCACCAGATTATAACACACACACATCGACCATGAGGGCCACGCACACAAACACACACATCTTGCACTTAGCATACACGACACAACCCTTTTGGACCTTCATTTCTCGGCCACATTTCTTGTCTCATATACAACACACATCTGGGACATCTACTCCCCTTCAGACCCTCTATTATCTGGTCTACTCTACTGACTAATCACTAGTCAGCTGATACACATCACCACGACCAATACTGGCCACACTCACACCATAAAAAAGGAAACAACATACAGAAAGATGTGGATTAGTCCTAGTTTAATCTTATTTAATATTTACTCTCTAGTTTTTTATCATTTATTGTTCTCAATATACCACACTACTACCCAGTCCATTCACGACTCCATATTCAACTCCTTTCATACCCATTCATCATTATTACTATTCTATTATCACCCTCATTTGTTGATTTGGTCACTTAATGATATGGGTCACCTGAAAATTCTTTAGTTCATCTATGAGCAATAAGTATGCAAAATCACTATTGAACTCATACCAGAATCAGTTCCACGACCTCATAAATGGCCACATACACACCACCAGTGAACATGTTGTAATTTATTTATTTTGACAGTACATTGATTTCAGTTAGGCCATTTTATCATTTCCCTTTCTACATTCTACTTCTAGTTTGGTTCAAACTTCATCTATTGGGTCCTCCCTTCCCCTTTCCTTCTGTTTCCCTAGCACCACGGTATGTTATTTATCTTTCAACCCTATTGTTCTCCATATTTTCCTTATTTCCACCCCTTTGTAGGCCCTTAATCGCATCAACTACTTATTGATATATGTGTATCTGATCTCATCATGTTCCCTTATGAGGTCTACTAGTTGATTTTTACCGATCTGTATAGTACAAGTTTGATCTATCCCTAAACCCCCAAACTTAACTCAGATTGAAAGTTATACCCACTGTACATGAATTAATTATTATCAGAACCGTCCTTACCACAAGACTTATTTTCTCCCATACCCAATTGATGATCCCCATTCTTATCCACGATTTACCTTGGACTTCTTTACTAAGTTATCGCACAGGAATATTCTTCACCATTACATCGAAATCATAGGAAATGCACATACAAAACTCATTAAAAATCTATATCCACGATATAGGAAATTTATAATACTCATTTCTAATTTGGGTTTCAAGAGTGAATTGATCTTACCTTCTGTTGGATGATTCGGCCATCTTTTAGCTTGGCCTTCACGGAAATCACCCTCCTATTTCTTCTTCTATTAGCCTTACTGCTCTGTTAACCTCTCTCCTTCTCTTCCTCTCTACCACTCCCTCCTAGTGTCAGCAGCCTCACTCTCTCTTTGAGTTTCTTTTTTTTTTTTTTAGATGTCTTTCCTATTTATAGCAATCTAGATTAAATCAAGGTCATCGAATTAGGAAAAGAAATCCTTATCGTTAAATCATTTTTTTCATCAGAATGGTGTCGTTTTAAGGTTTATTAACATGACGTCTTTGTTTTTTGCTTCTAGTTATTATTGTCGTTGTTGTAGTCATTATTATTATTATTATTTTAAAGTCAATGAGCTGGGTTGCTTGCCTGGGCCTGGGTGTTACAATATCACCTAATTAATCTTGAGTCAAACTGCACTTTTGTGTGTATACGTACTTGGAGATTATTTCTTTTGCATTATAATTTATGCATAACACTTAATATAGATACATACCATTTTTATTTTAAAAAATAATTAGCTTATATCAATATTTAATTTTTCACTATTAGTATTTTATCTATTTTCATCGCTTTCAATAACGATATTATAAAGTAATTATGTTCTCTTTTGTTGGACAAATGGGGTGGATGAAAGCTTCTAAAAATTAATACCAATAAATTCTCTGTAGGTTGTAATAAGTATTCCTTTTTCATAGAAAACAAATTTAAACTCTAACTTTTTTTTATGTTGGTGGTGATGTCGTGATTAAATTGAGTTAAATCTAAACGTGCCTATTATGTTTTTAGGCGAAAGAAACATTTCATGATTATTAGGTTCCCTTAGTTGAGGGAACTACAATAGGTCAAAATCTCAACCTAATTTTTAATTTTTTTTATTTGAAACTCAAATTTATTTTGCAAAGATAGTTACAAACTAAATTGTGTCGTTTCAAAAAATTGTAAATTTTGTTGCTGTTGGTTGGTGAGAAAAGATAGAATAATTTACCTCAAACACTTACTTTCTATACAAATAGGAATTGATGTTTGAGGATACATTATAAGGATTGAGGTGTGCACTAGGTCAATCAGATAAGGTGAGTATAGAAAAGATCTTTTTGGCATGTTAATTGCATGATAAAATAAGCTTAGCTATAGATCATAGATTTTATTAATTTGCATAACTAGAAAAGTAAAAGTTCGAAATCTTTCAAGAAAATTTGAGGAAAAGTGAAAGTGAAAGAAAAGACATAAAAGGTAGAGCAATAGAGAAATGTAGCAATAAGATACGATAGAGTAGAGGAGCTAACTATTTATAAGGTAAACATAGGATGATATCATTGAAAAAGAGAAAATAGCCACTAACATCCATTAACATGGGAACATGCATTTCAAGCACAAAAAATGCCCCATTAAAGTTTGTGACAATTGTTCATTTATCATAATTAAGCACACACTACAACGAAGTTTTTAAAAATTTTCAAAAATTATCATAAACATGGTGTTTGAATAGTTAAGATTCTTACCTTTTTCTTGAAGAAAATAAGTCTGAATCTTATTAAAATGTAAAATTTATCACTTTTTAGATGTAATTATATGGATTAATGATGATTTGTTTATAATATTTGATTCAATAGAATCAAATGATAAAAGATTTAACTTATCACTGCATTGGTAGAGATATAGTAATCAAATTGCATTTTTGTCCTAAAGAGTCATGACATATCCAAACAAAAATAATATTTTGTAACGACTAGATTTTTTTAATTTGAACATTTATAATAAGTGAAAAAATCCAAATTAGAATTTTTCTTAAATTATTAATTAACATAAATATTAAAGAAGAAGAAATAGACTTGGATTTCATACTAAAATATCTATTATTAATTATTTCAATAGTAATTATTGTAACACCCCAAAACAAAATTGCATGTAATTTAAAATTAATAAATATAGTTTTTTAATTTTTTAAATTTAATTTAGAGTAAAAATTGGAGGAAGAAATTGAAAACAATTTTAGGAAAAAAGGTGAAAATTTGAGTTTTGTGGGTATTTTTAAAAGAAAAATCAGAAACCAGGGGTTAAATTGCAAGTTAGGAAAGGTCTGCCAGGTGGGACGCCGAGTCAGCAGCTCCGATCATTCAGGACGTGCCGCGTGGCAGTGGACGCTGACGCAGCGCCACGTGAGAGGCCACGCGGGCGATCCGCGTGCCCATGATCAAATGACCAAGATACGTTCCCGCGTGCACGGATGGCCTAAATGTGTTCCCTCCCCCAAACGCGATCGGACGGCCCATATTAGATCTGGATGGACGACCCAGATTGGATCGTGATAAACGGTCTAGATTCACTCTCTATTTAGTTGCGATCGGATGGTGTAGATCAAATACTATGGACAGCCCAGATCAAAAGCAGATGGATATAAATAACCCCCATCCACACCAAACCCCAACCCTATCCGCCAGACCCCCTCGCTAGAGACAAAGACCCAGCCGTCAAGAAGGAGACCGTCGACATCCTCCATCACACCGAAGCCCTTTCTGACCGCCAAAAAGGGTAAAAATTTCTTCTTTTACTTAGAATTCAATTCTAAACACACCCATGTCCAAATCAGAGCAAAAGGACTGGCCAATTGACTGAAAAACGCAGGTGAAGCCTAGCAGCGCCGCCACGAGGAATTTCATAAAACGCCTCTGATAAGGCCCTTCTCGATTCCCATTTTATGTAATTTTTTCACCATTGTGATCACCATGTCTTCTCTACAGGTTGACTAGAGCAAAACACCCAACTACAGCGTGAGCCAGAGGCCGCCGCACCGCAGAGCCCCGCCGCCGATGAGTTTTGGTTTTTTGTGTTTTTTTAGCCACTGAGGCCTTTTAACGTGTTTTCTTACAGGGATCGATGTGAAATCGGCCGAATGTGGCTGAAAATGGTGAAAAATAGTCGACTCTAAGCGGATCGTTATCGAGGGCGACGACACCGTCGCCAAAGCACGGCAGAGCCACCGTGCCAGAATTCCAAAATTTGCTAAGTGGGCCTTGGAACTGATTTTAAATTTGTTTGGGACATTTGTAGGTACCATTAATGCGTTTTAATTTTTGAAAAAAAGTTCAGGGAACTCGAGAATCGCCTGTAGGCGCAGTTGAACAGCTTAGCTTTTTGGACATTAAATCGAGTAAGGATCCCTCACCCTATTCCCTATCATAGAATTGAAGTCTAAATAAATAATAATGCAATATTTGTGTGAATTTAGAAATTGTGCATAATTAATTACAGATTGCTAATGGAGCCAGAACCGAAAATTCTCTACTATTACTTTGTTGATTATTTTACAGTTCAAATGAATGTTAGTACCCTATTAATTGATTTTATGGCTTTGAATCCTTGTATGGTATATTCTATGTGTTTACTGCTGAATCAGGAAAAATGAAAGTTAAACGATAAAAAGTGTGTGATGAAATGAATAGATGAAACGATAGTCTTGTTGAATATACTGGGAGATGGTGAACGGACTGGGGACATAGAAAACCTACCATGAATGTTGTCTCATACGGGATAGGGTATGGAGACTTGATAATTTGGTGCTCATACCGGACGGGGTATGGGGATGGTCCGTTTCACTCTAATACCGAATGGGGTATTGAGGTTTGATAAATTGGTGCTCATATCAAACGGGGTATGGGGACGACCAATAATTGAGAATGTTAAATGAAAGGGTTCACGTGTAGCGGGGACATCTCTATGAACCCCCATGAATACCAGCAGGCTGGTAAAAAGAGTGCCAATTATTGTTTGATTTATTAATGATAGATATAGATTTATAATATATGCTATGATTGCTGATTATATACAGAATCATGATCTGTATAATATTATTATCTGTATAGATTATTTTTATGAATCCCACTATGGTAAGTGAACGGTAAATGATTTTTATGACTGATAAAAGAATTTGCTAAATTTAGTGGTCCATTAATAGTTTTTGATTTTATACCAATCTTTATTTCTGTGTCAGTGATATAGTGTGATATCCTTACTGGGCTAGTGTAGCTCATCCTTTATTTAACCATTTCAGATAAAGAGGACCAGGTTCCAGAGCCTGATCCGCAAGAGGATTGCGAGTAGATGCTAAATTTCTCTATTTTTCGTTTATTTCCTTATTTCTTGTATTTCTTTCAAAAGGGTGAATTTCGTAACACTGTTTGGTACTTTAAGTTATTTGTGTAAGGAATATAAACCCTGAACATTTATTACGCTTCCGCACTTTAATTATCTTTTATTCCCTTTGGATATTTCCGGGGTCGTTACAATTATGATATCTTTCATGAATGATAAAATCTTTTTTCACATGAGAACTCTTAACAAAAGAGGAAAGGATTAATTTTATTTTTAAATTCTTTTTTGATTCTCGGTAGCTAACTCATCATTATATTAATAACTGATATTATTAATTATTTTCTTATAGTAATTATTTTTCATTTATCAATTTAAACCAAACAAAATATTATAATTTTATTTCCTTTATTTTTCAACTTTTATTATCAGAACCAACAAACGTACTTTTTTCTCATATATATATTTAGTGATTCTCATGTATGATATGAAAATCATCATCATCATATCCACTTCCTATTATAAATTCCATTGAAAACTATATATTGATTTAGCATTACATCAAGTTACAATAGCTCTTTAAATTTATTAAACGCACACACACACATATATATTTGTGTGTTTGTGAGTGTATTTCTCAAAAAGTTGTAACGATAAAAAAAGTTAAATAACTGTAGTTTCTTTTATTGGGTATGTATCAATTATCAAATCATAACAAAACGTAAGTGAATTCCACTTTATTCACTAGGGTGATCAGTAAATTCGTATTTCATTCAATTACATGATGAAACCAATTAGAAAATAACAAAAATTGATAGAATTTAAAATTTTTTATTTTAATTTTACATAAAATTAATTTTCATTTCTTAAAAGTTATTTTAACATTTTACAATTTAATTAAATATAAATTTATCAACATTTAATATTTTTTAGATAAATTTATTGTCTCTTCCTTCCCTCCCCCTATCCCCGAGATACTTGCTAGGATATTTGCCCATGATTCTATCAGTTTTTCCCCATGTTCATCCTGTAACCATCTACTCATCAGAGAAAGATTCTGTCAGGGATTTGCGCGGAGGGACTAATCCCACCTTTGTTGCATCGGCGCCACAATGGAATTGATGTGGAGTTTGCATAAAGATTTTGAATGCCCCAACCGGCCGCATAGGAAGCAGAATAAGAGCTGGTGTTCGTACTAAAAGATTTCAAATGTTGATTCCTCATTTCTCAGGCTGAGCCTCTTTCTTCTGAACAGAGGCTTTCGAGCATTAGTGGCCACCTGAACCTACAAAAAACCTCCCATCCCAGCAATAGAAAACGAACATGTGTCATAGTCCACAAAGCCCCGCAACATGTTCCAAAACTACCTAGCCATTGTCTACGATATATAACCTAGTGGGAGTGAGTGAATTTGTACCCAGAAGAGGCTCAGGTTAATGGCTACTTTCATTGGATGTTCTCCCTCCCTAAGGCAGTGCAAAACCAACAAGTGGTTTTTAAAAGTCCACGGCCCTCTGTTAAGCATTCTTTCGAAATCCATTTTGCAAATAAATTTGTATAAGCAACTGCTAGAACTAAGATCTATAATATTTACTCCATCGATCAGCCTCCACGGGTCTGCCAGTATATTCTTCATTGGTTTAAACTTTATAGTCACTTCTATCAAGAATCTTCCTACCAAACAGAGGTCATACGACTCTTAGGGACAAGTTTAATTAAGTCCCAGCCACCATCCTCCTCCTCTGTAATCGACAACGATGTCACGCCATCCACCATATCCATCGGTCACCTTTACATGCCAATCGACATGCTATTGAGAGAAACAACAATAACTTGTCTATGGTGCAAAAAGGTCTCACTACTGGAAATAATACCTCTTATAACCAAACAAAGCAAATGGAGAAGATGGTCATCCAACACTGACTAAGTACTAGACCAAGTCATTTCCTATTTACATTTTATTTACATTTGTAAGTTTCAAAACCTAACCCTCTCAGTAAAAAAGGGAGGTAATAAACTCTATTATGTGGAATGAAGGAATCATCAAGGTAGATCCCTTTTTTGTTCTAACAGTTGTTTGAATAGCCATATGTGCTCGTCAATTGTCTATTTCAAGCAAAGAAAAAATTGCCTTTATGGTTCATTTGAAATGGTAATGGGCATTTGGTATTCAATTTTTGATTTATTAGAGCTTGCGACTTTCGTACCAAAAGAGTGGTTGTACAGAATAATTCTGCACATGGTGTAATAAGGGCTTTTTTGCAGCAACTATGCTGGAAGTGAAATTATTAAACTAAATCAATTTGCGAAACAATAGTGGAAGTTTGAAAATAAAGCAAGGTTTAAGTACTTGACAAGCTTGAGTTAAATTGATATCATATCTTGGTGCTTCTCAAGTGAGTTTTTGGTAGGTGTAATAAGTATATGATTCTTGTCTGGTCAATTCAAAAAATGTTCAACTATTAGGATTATTATTCATTGTATTTTTTGTTGCTTTCGAATGGTGAAACTCCCCAAAATGATGGAGATTGTATAGTTTATAGCTTATATTTTTTAAGATAGTTCATAGCTTACATGTTTAACACTATGGAGATCTGGTTTGTGCATTAAATATGTTTATAACATGTTGGTGGAAACAACAGATTATGATTTGACTCACTAACCTACATGAATCATCTATTATTTAAATTTATAAGTTTGTAACTAAGAGATCTTATTTGTTTACCTTCTTTTCTTGTGGTATCTCCTGTTATTTTTTTTTTCTTGTAGACAATATTTTATTTTGCCTTACTCTATGCACGTGAAATGCTTGCTCTAGAAGATGGATCAACTGATCTTATTCGGGCACTGAATAAATGTCTACTTGCTCATTCATACAACATCAAAGAGTATTATTGGATTGATTTGCGAAAACAGAATGAGATTTATCGTTACAAGACTTAGGAGTACTCATATGATGTAGTTAATAAGTTTAACATTTACCTAGATCAAAATTCTCCTTGGTTGGTGGAATGAATGCCTAATAAAGGAGGTTATCTAATTGAAAACTTACAGGCAGCACATATGGTTTGTTGTAAGCAGTCTGGCAACAGCTGTTCAATCACATGCCATACTTGATCTTATTGAAGTGAAATGGGCAGATTTGGTAGCAGACATGCCATTCAAGATATGTTATCCCCCTCTTGGAGGTCAGGAGTGGAAAATAATCACTGGCAGTGATTCTAAGAACACATAAGATATCTACTCTTGTATTATTTATTTATAATCTATTTCTTCATTATCTTCAACATTTCTCACTACATTTCCTTCTAATATAGGCCTTAGTCTTACCACAATGGTGATTCTTGCCCAACTTTGTTATGGCAGGTTAGTTTGTTATGCTTAAATATTCTATCTGCTACTAATGTTTTGTTCATTGCTCCAAAGAATCCTTTATAGAAGTTATATTTAGGCATAAGTTTCCTGAGTTGTCATATTTGAATCTAATAGTATATGGCACCTTGTTGATGCTTTATAAAATAAAGCAATAATGAAGGAATGTTGGCACTGCGGCTTAAGATTTTAAAAATGGACTTTTTAAAGCTTACTATTGCATGCATAAAATGAAAAGACCAGAAATCACTGCTAGAGCTGTTGAAGTTGTTGAAAGACACAAATCAAGAGACAAATGCCTTAATACTATGACAGGGAAAAAGGAAGGTTCATCGGGAAGCAAGCACGGTTATTCCAGTCATGGTCAATTGTTGGATACCTTGTGGTTAAGCTTCTACTTGCAGACCCAAGTGCGGCCAAAATTCTGATAATTGAAGAGGATTTTGAGCTTGTCAAAGCCTTTTCTTGCGTGATAAGTGCTAAACTCAAGAGAAAGTATGGTTACAAGAACTCCTAAAAGACTTACGTAATATAAGATTCTGAAGTTGCTTTCACACAAAGATAGGTAACTTCAATTTGTTGCTCAGCTTACCCATCTGAACAACTTAAATGTATAAAGGTAATGATAACAGTGGTTTATTTTTCATTTTATTTGGGGGTTAAAGCTTTTGAGCATTGATTCGGGTATCATAGGATCTTAATGTAAAGATGATATGTTGATTTAGGATTAGCATTAGCTTGAAACATCTTCTTGGATTGGAGATTAAACAAATTATTTCCTATTTACAGACTTTATATCATATACATAGTACTATAGGAGTGAAAGGCATTCTTTTAAAGAGTTTACTATAAATCGAGAATACCTTTACATTATTTTAACTCAATTGTTCGATTATGACATTTTCTGTATTTTGTAAATTATTTTGTATTGGTTATGGTATTTTTCTATCTCGTAAATCATCACCATGCCATTTAAATTAATGCTTGACAATAGAACTTTTTAATACAATTCCTCAGTTGATTCCAGATCAGTTGAAAAAATTCGACTCGTATGTAAGGCATCATCTGAGAGAGTGATTAGAGAGTGATGATAAGATATTTCTTGCAAACTCATATTTTTATTTACTATATATTTTTTGGATTACTACAGACTTGTAAGTTTTTAGTTCTTAGCATCAGCTCACAAAGGAAACTAAACATATAGCATTCAACAACTTTTGTTTCATTTGGTTCTAGCATTAGCCACAATCCTTCTCCCAAACTGTACCAAAAAAAAATATCAAAACCAAAAAAATAACTATATTTCCAACAACAATAAAAATTAACCTCATATATATGTATATATTTTTAATTTGTAACCTAAGAAATCACATAGAAATTTTAGGTTGTAGGTCAAATTACACTACTCATTGACAAAATATTTTGTAAAAAAAGATATAGTATAGTATTAGAAGTTCAAATATTTGTATATGTATCTAATTGTCCCATTTGCTTCAATTTCTAAACAAGCTTCATCATTTTTTTAAGAAATTTAATTGCTACATTTCTCCAATATTTTATAGTTTAACAATATATCACAATTTTAATATTTAAACTCTCTTATTTATGTTTTTTGAGAATTGAATTCTAATTGATCCTTCTATACATGAAGGATTATGAAATAAAATTTCATTCAATGAATTCAAGCTAAAAATATAGGTGGTTCAAAAATAAAATTAATGAATATATACGTAATTCAACATGTAAACGATTACTAGTAATTACATAAAAAGTAAAAATAGAATCAAGTGAACAAGATAGATTTAATACTACTTTATGTAAATACACTTATATACTTTTAGATATATTTAATTTAGATTGTACTTTTAGTTTTTTTATTATTTAGGGTAAAGAGGTAATTTCATAGAAAGTCAAATATGTGATTTGAGTTAGTTCTCGTCTAAAACTTAGGAATCATTTGAAGAATATGACTTCTTATAACGAATATACTTTATAATTACAACCTAATTGTGCGTTATGCATTAGGAAAACAAAAAGAGAACTTACCTCTATAATGCCTCCAGTCTAACTATTGTTTTCCTATTTCATACCTCTATAATGCCTCCAGTCTAACTATTGTTTTCCTATTTCATTTCCTTATATTTTTCCTCCTCTTTCTCCTAATTATTTTCTAACTCTTCTTACATTTATAGATCACCTAAAATTGATCAGATTGTAACACAATAACAAATGTCAGGATAAGATTATGAAGAAATTATATTGTGGTGAAGAAATTAATAGAACTAATTTTATAAAAGAATAACTATCTTATTGTTTTCTATCTAAATATTGCATCGTAAATATAAATAATAGCATTAAAGAAAGAATGAAAAAAAAAGCCAAAAGCACCAAGAAAGAAAAAAAATTGAAGTGTCATAATCTATTTTTAAACTTATGTAATCAAATATTTTAGAGTTTTAACATTATTTTTCATTCTAAATTATGTAATCTTTAAAAGAATTATTACAAAATTATACTTAAAAATTATCTAAAGATAGAGAATTCAATACTTACTAGGAGTTAAAATTTAGAGATTTCTTTCTACATTAATCTTTAAAATTTAAAAATTAAAGAGATAAAAATCTTATTTTCATTATTTTGAACTTCTGTAATCAAATATTTTAGAGTTTTAATATTATCTTCATTATGTTATATACAAAAAAAACTATTATAAGATTAGACTTAAAGAATATCTAAATTTAGAAAATTAAATGCTTATTAGAAGTCAAAGTTTAAAGATTTCTTTTCTTCATTAGTCTTTAAATTTTAAAATTTTGATTACTACTTAAGCAATTAAAGAGATAAAAATCTTCTTTTCAAAAAGTAAATATATAAATATATAATTATATTTAAGAAGATGTTATTAGTTTTTCCCTTAATTATTAAAAGTAAAAATATTGATTATGCCTTAATTATCAATAACTATTTTGTAATCTCTATTTGATTTAGGAATTTCGTTGCCATCTTCAATGGTTCTGATGGTTCCTCCTTCACTTTAAAAGAGGACGTTGAGCTGCAGGAGAAGAGGGAGAGGAAGAAAATTCGTAGCTAGGGTAAACTAAGAGGAAGTTTTTGTGTGATTTCTTCAATCAAATTAATTAGCTAGCAGTGGAATCGAGAGTGGAACGAGGGAGGAATCTGTCAATCATATTAACATCGTCATTGAGAAGAAAGGTAAGTGAAATTTGACTCTCATCACTTAAGTAGAATTTATCTTCTAAATTATTTGAGATATTTTTGGGAAGAAATGAGTTGATATGGGAATAGGAAAATTTTCTTGAAATCAGATTAGAACTAGGAGTAAAAATAAAAGAAAATGGAGAGTGAAATCTAAGGATAAATAGAAGATTAGATGAAATGATGGAATTATTGTGTGGACAGCTATGAGGTGAGGACAAAAGATATATGCTAGAAACATAGGAGGAAAATTGAAAGGATGAGAACGGGAGAGGGATAGGAAATAAAAAAAGAAGGAAATAGTGCTTAACAAATCCTCTACATGATCCACTCGATGGAACAAGAGGTTTAGTGCTTAACAACTGATCTATTTTTCTCTTATTTATTTACCAATCATGTATATATGATCAATGTCGTTGATTGATTTGCATTCAATTTTTTAAAAGGATATGGTAGATCACTTTCTTACAGAAACGTATGAAATTAAAGGAGATTCTAGTTGCGGTCATACTTATTTCTATGATTTGCTTTCCACCTTCATGGCTGAATATGAAATCACCTTATCAGACATGGATAAAGTATTGTATTTGTATATAATATATCTCGATATAGAGTTATTAACCATATTTAATTAATTGATTGGTTTTAGTTATTTGGTCTTCTTCTCTTAATTCACTAAGAAAATTATCTGATGCAAATTTCCCTAAGATTTATGCACTTTGCATCAAGATTAAAGGAGCCTCCTCAAGGAATATAAGCAATACTAATCATCATAGCTCAAAATTTTTTAATTTGGAGTATTTATGTGCGTCATTATTGATCTTAAAATAAATATTTAATAATAAAAATTCTCAAGTACAATTTTTTCTAGTAAAAATTCATACATTTTAATAGGTAAATGATATGTCACAAGATGTATTGTAACACCTGGTGGCGATCTTCACATCCTCCATCAAAGGCAACCAGATAAATGCTTCAACGAAGCTACTGCGCGGTACGTACAAACAACAACATTAATTATTTGTATCTATAAATATATATTATATGATTATACAAATCGTTAATTTATTATTATGATATTCAGCACAATTAGTATCGTGATATACGTACATACATTGTCTATATAGACACGCACACACATATATATTGATAAATTGAGAAGATTACATATATATATATAGACACACACACATTATATATTTATATAATTCCCAATTATAAGTATCTTCTTTGAAGCTTCTAACATTTCCCCTTTGCACCTTCTTGATCCTATAATATTTCTGCATAAATATATATATACATATATATATAGATACCATCTTCATTTTCATCTTTATTAATTTAGAAAATTTTCTTTTCATATTTTAATATGGTCCCAAAATGTTAAAGTATAAGAGCCAAATTCAAATATGAAGGAATTTGGTTTACAAGTTCATGAACCTATTTATATATTAATAAATTAAATATATGATATATTTTTTCTAATCTGAGTAATATTACAAGAGATAATTATATTTCAATAGTATATTAAACATATTCTTAAATATATTAAATAGAATAAAGTATTAAAATTTTCAAGAAGCTATTCATATAACTTATCAAACTCAATGTTATATATTTCCAACTTAGTTAAATTTATTCATTTTTTTTTTTTTTAAAAGATTTGTGGCCTTCTCTTTTTGCACAGGTTTTATGCATATGAAGTCACAATGGCCTTAGAATACTTACACATGATGGGGATTGTTTATCGTGATTTGAAACCTGAAAACATGTTAGTAAGATTCCACAACCACATTTCGTTGACTGACTTCGATCTCTCATGAAAAGACGATAATTCCACATCAACAATCCACATAATTTTTTATCAAAATGCATCATCAATCACAAAAACAAGTTATCCAGATGATCAACCCAACTTTTTTAATTCATCATGCATTCTACCTAATTGTATCACACCTGCTGTGGCCTCCTGCTTACACCCTTGTCAACACAAATAGAACAATAGTCAACCTACCACACTGCTGTGGAAATCATCATAGAGCCAATCAATATCCAATCAATGTCTTTTATTGCGATCCACGAGTACTTAGCACAAGAAATTGTGTCTGGTGAATAGTACGGAAACATGATTGATTGATGGACACTAGGGATATTCAAAATTGAAATGTTATATCGAACGAAACCATGTAAGGGAGTTGACTAGGAGTTGCCCCAGGTGAATATTGTGGTTCGAGCACTTGAGTTTCCCAAAGAAGCAATGGTTTCAGAGCCCGTAAAGGATTTGATCACACAACTATTAATAAAAGGACCCCACTAAGTAAATGGGGTCCGCAATGGGTGCAACGACAATCAAACGACACCAATTTTTTGATGGGCTTAATTGGGAATTTTTGAGATGTATAAAATCACCATTTGTTCCTTCTCCTGTATCTTGTAAGGAGTTTGTTGCATTTGATAGTACTATAGAGAGTTCAATAGATTATTAGTAGGAAGCAAGACATTTATTCTTTAATTTACATGATATATATTTTTTTATATATATCAAATTTTAATATTTAAAGAGAAGTGAGATTTAAGTAATCTATACATTGGAGCAAGAAATTTTAATGAAATTCATGTTGAAAGGTTCAATATTTATAAAAATATATAATTAAGGATTTATTGGACCATTTTGTCTAACAAATGATATAACATTTTCAATTGTTCTTAATTAATGTCTTTACTTAACTGTCTAAAAGTAATATTAATTTCTCTAATATGTTGTATAAGAGGTAGTAATACTCTTTTAAGGTATTACTTAGATAAAACCGAAATGTATTGCATCAAGGTCCTGATAATATCAAGCAGGACAACTCATTGGTCCTTATGTAGTGCTTCATTACTGCTTATAGAATTTGGGATAAACAATGTTAAAGTTCAAGTGTGTTGAGGATAAGGAAACTTTTGGCTTTTAGAGCTATTTTAAGATACCTATGAGGTTACAAGATAAATTTTCCAAAAGGTTGTGTAGGGTTTTAAAATTGTTCTCTCGTTCTAGACCTATCTTAAGATAACTATGAGATTTTGAGCATGTATTAGGGCTTAATAAAGCTCTAAAACTACGGTGTTACATCTAAATCTTAAGATTTTAGTCTTTTCCTTTTTTCTCTTAATGTTATGTTGCACTAAGATACAAATTTTTTTTCCTAAAATTTAATTTAGTATAGATTTTGTTTTACTTAGTTATATGGTAAATTTTGTACGAAGTATAAATTTTATACTTCACGAATATTTCTCTGAGTTTAGGTTTATACTTGAGGATGTTTAATCTTTCATTTTGCATTTTGTTTCCTTTCTTAGTTGGATTCAAAAGTATAATAAGAATAATACATAGCTTAGCTGGATATGAGTAAGGACTTCTAAAAGATAGATAATTGTTCATGAACCTCCTCAGTTTTTGCTTCACCTACTTGAGCATAATGGTTTTGGTCATTTACTTGAGCATGATGGTTTTTATTGTTAAGAATAATGATTTTATCTTAAAATAAATAATGTTATATTAGGTGCTATTGTATAACTTCCATTGTATAAGTTGATTCATTATTAAAAATATATACAACTAAATTTATAATTCTATCAAACAATAAAATAACCTAATTTGAATGAATTCTTTAATATTATAATAAATAAGTGAATTAAATGATGCATATTTATTATTTAAAATATAGTATTTAACGACCAATTATGAGAATTGACACTTCAGAGAATAATGAGAGGCAATTGATGGTGACTACAATGAAATGAAACCAACACAAAAATAAAAGCTTTGGTATCTTGCAACAAAGTAGATCACATTTTCTTTAGGTTTTAAGACAAAGATGAACTATTTTATTTTTAATTGTTTTTTGGGTACTCCTTTTCGTTGATACAAAAGTTAAACAACTTTTTTTACCAAGTAAAGAAATAGATAGGGTGGATACGAAATAGACACATGAATTCCTCTATTTGTCATTTATTACCTAGCAACATTTCAACTTTTGTGATAGTCTAAATCAATAGCTAAAAATTATATTGTCTATTGTCTAATTTTTAACTATAATAGGGCCATTTTTAAAGGAACCGGGTACATATTTTATACTTGATGAATATTTTTCTAAAGTTTGGGTTGTTACTTGAGGATGTTTAAGCTTTCATTCTGTATTTTGTTTCTTTCCTTCTTAGTTAGATTTAAAAGTTTAATCGAATAGTACATAACTTAGCTAGAGATGTAGTAAGGACTATTGAAAGATATATATTTATTCATGAGCCTAACTTTTTTGTTGACTTACTTGAGCAAAATGCTTTTTACTATTAATGGATGACGATTTTTTCTTTAACAAAAGTAAATGTTGTAATGGATGTTATTGTATTGACTTACATTGTATAAACTAATATGGTACTAGAAAGAAATACGACTAATTTTGTAGGTCAATCAAATAATAAAGTAGAACGTAACTTGAATGAATTATTTAATCTCATACAAATGAATAAATAAAATGACGTATATTTACTGTTTAAAACATAATATTTGATGATTGATAAGGGGAATTGATGCTTTAACAAATAATGAGAGGTGATTGATGGCGATTGCAATGAGATGTAACTAATGCAAAGATAGAAGCTTTAATGCCTTATAATAGAGGAGATTAAATTTTTTTTAGGTTTGAGTACATAAAGATGAACCATTTTATTTCCAGCTTCTTGTGTATTTCTTTTTACTGATATAAAAGTTAAATAATTTTTTTTTACAATTAAATAAATGGATAGGTTGTGCATGAAATGAACAAGTTGCTTCCTTTATTTGCTGTATATTGAGTTAGTGGCATTTTGACTTTTAGTGAGAAATCTATCAGCTACTAAAATTGTGTCATCTATTGTCTAATTTTTAGTTGGATTTAAAAGTAACTATCATTCCACATTTTGTTTCTCTTATTCTTAATTGGATGTAAACGTGTAATTAGATAGTATATAACATAGCCAAAGATATAGTAAGGACTTCTAAAAGATATATAGTTGTTCACGAGTCTTAGTTTTTTGTTCACTTGCTTAAGCAAAATAGTTTTTGTCCATGTGTTTTTTAAAAAGGAAAAAGTAAATGTTGCATTGGATGTTATTGTACTGACGTTCATTATTTGTTGACTTATTTAGTACTAGAAAGAAATACGACTAAATTTATAGTTCAGTCAAATAATAAAGTATGGTTTAACTTCAATAGATAATTTAATCTCATACAAATGAGTGAATCAAGTAACGTATATTTATTGTTTAAAATACAATATTTAATGACTGATTTGGAAAAACGATACTTCAATGAATAACGAGAGATGATGGGTGATGACTGCAATGAGATGCAACTAACAAAGAGAGAGAAGTTTTAGTGTCTTGCAACAGAGGAGATCGAATTTTCTTTAGATTTTAGAACATAAAAATAAACTATTTTATTTCGGTTTCTTTTGTACTTCTTTTTGTCCATATAAAAGTTAAATAATTTTTTTTCAAATAAAGAAATGAACAGGTTGTGCATGAAATAGATACGTGGCTTCCTCTATTTGCTGCAAATTTATGTTGCAGCATTTTGACTTTTTATGACAATATAAATTCCCTGGTAAAATTTTATTGTCTATTGTCTAATTTTTAGCAGCAATTAATTGTTCTCAAAGGTGCCAATATAATGCCTTTTATCAGTTGAAGTAATTTATTTGGAGCAAAACCATCTTTATTGTTTATACAAAATTAAAATGGATTAAATTAAACTCTTGTTCTCTTTTAAAAAAAATATAAAACTATTGGCAAAATTAATCAAAATTTAGAACACAAAATTCAAAAATATGCAAGTTCATTAATGCATACAATATTGATAATGTAAATATTTAATCACTAGAAATGACCTTGATTATTGGCAATCTGTTATAAAAACTAAACTCATTATAACTCTCCACCCCTTTTGGTGAGCACTGCTCATTCGAAAAGAGAAACAATCCCCCTCCTCTCGGCAAAACAATTTTTCTCTTCTCTAATCGTTTCGGATAAGATTGATCGAAGCACACAGCTCCTCAACATGATCAACTCGATAGAATAAGAGGTTTAATGCTTAACATCTTATCTATTTTTCTCTTATCATTTTACCTATTTAACTTCATTAAGATTTAATTATGATTTAGATGATAACAACAAATATATAATTAGAATACCACTCCCCCACACTTAATTGCGACTATGTCCCCATAGTTCGTAAAGCAAAAAAATAAAAGGTAATGACAACAAAAGAAACGAAACTTCCCTAAAATTTTGATGGAGTAGCATCCACTGCAGCCTCAGTGAATTTTGCAAAAAAAAAAAAGAACCTAAAACCATACTGACAACACTAAAGGCGAACTAAGCAAGAAAATTAGTGGTAAAGGAAAGAAGGGAACTAAAAGATATAATAGGTAAAGATAAACTGAAAAACAAACATAAAAAAATGAAAATAAAAAATAAAATAAAATAAAATAAAAACAAAAGTGAGACGAACTGTCTGATGGTGGGTAGGGTGGGAGCTGGAATCCTATATGCTGAAAGAATGCCATCATATAATGCTCAGTTCACCTTCGGCGTTCTTCAATTCTTTCTTGCCCCCTATTTAGCTGCTTTAATCTTTCCTCCAAGATAGAACTTGAATTAGGGCATGCTCTTACATTAGCCTGGAGAGAGCTAGGCCCACCCCTATCCATGGGTCCCGACCACCTTGATTTTAACTTGTCTGGTGGTTTTTTAGCTGATGGCTTATCCTTATCTTCACTAGAGTTATGAATCTCCTCAAATCTGAAGTTCTTTTGTGCATTAAATTAAGGTCTCACTTCTATCAAATCTATTTGCTCTTGACTCTTTCATTCTTCATGTTACTCTTTTCTCCATTCATGATACCTTGTTTTAATGCATTTTTAAGGTAATTTTCCTAAAAAACACCTTGCACGACAGAATCAAGTGTATCCATTATGAATACTCTAAGAGTCAATTTACCATCATAAACATCAATTAAAGCTCTAGTAGTTGCTAGAAATGATCTTCCTAGTATCATTAGTATCTTAAAGTCCTCTTCCATATCTAAGATCACAAAGTCTACTGGAAATATAAACTTATCAACCTTAACTAGCACATTTTCTATTATTTCAACTAGAATTTTAATAGATGTATCTGCTAATTGTAAAGTAATCTTAAGAGGCTAAGGTTTTCTCAATCCTAGCTTCTTGTAAGCATCACATGGCATCAAATTGATACTAGCTCCTAAATCACATAATGCTTTCTCAATTGAAAGATCACCTAAGTTACATGGAATAGTAAACTTACCTGGATCCTTCAACTTTTGTGGCATCTTGTTTTATAAAATAGCTAAACATTCTTCATTAAGCATCACCATGGTCACATCTTCCAACTTTCTATTATTTGAGAGAATCTCCTTTAGGAACTTTGTATAGCTAGGCATCTGTTTTAAACCTTTAACCAAAGGAATGTTAATATGCAATTGTTTAAAAATATCCAAAAACTTACCAAATTGCTTATTTTTTTGTTGTTGCTTCAATCTCCCTGAATATGCAATGTTAGAGTGTTCTCTTCCTCGATTGGGCAGCTCCTTCTCTTGATTTCTTTTTATTTTTTTTTTTCTTCTTTGTTTGGGTTGCTCTCATCTACTTGTGTTATCTTCCTTGGTTCTAACTCTACTAACTATTTTCCACTCCTCAATGTTATAGCATTCACATGCTCTCTTGGGTTGGTCTCTGTGTTGGTTGGCAAAGTTCCTTGAGCACACTCAAAAATCAACTTTGCCAAATGCCCAATTTGGTTCTCTAGACTCTTGATGGAGGCTTCATTACTTTGTAGCCTAGTGTCCATTGCTGTCATGAATTTGGCGAGCATATCCTCTATGTTTGGCCTTCGTTCAATGGGGGGCAGAGCTAGTGGGGAAGCTTGTGTCTGATTATTTTTGTTGCCACGTGGAAAATTAGGGTGATTCCTCCATCCAAGATTATAAGTATTAGAATAAAGATTCCCTTGTTGAACTTTATAATTCTGAACTTGCACTGCTTGTGCTGTCACCCTATTCATGCTGTCTATCTTCTTAGTTAAGGCCTTAATTTGTGCAGATAGAGTTGTATAGCTGTCAACACTATGCAAGCCGCTCCCATTGGTAACTATTGTTTGCCAACTTCTCAATCAATTTGTAGGCAGCCTCAGGTGTCTTGTTGTTCAGTGTTCCTCAAGCTGCTATATCAATCATTACCTTGATGTTGGTTGTGAGACCATTGTAGAATGTTTGTACTTGAAGCAGCATAGGTAGACTATAGTGAGGAACTCTCCTTAGCAAATCCCTATAGCGATCCCAAGACTCATACAAAAATTCTCCATCTATTTATGCGAAAGTGGTGATTTCATTCCTCAACCTACCTGTCTTTAAAGGTGGAAAGTACTTGGCTCAAAAAGGTGGAGCGATATCCTCCTAAGTAGTGATTGAACTAGCTGGTAACGAATTCAACCAAGCCTTATATCTATCCTTCAATGAGAAAAGAAAAATTCTCAATCTGATTACATCATTACTCATTCCATTATGCTTGAAAGTATCACAGATTTCCAGAAAATTGGCAATGTGCTCATTAGGATCTTCAGCTGGGAACCCAAAAAATTGTACACTTTGTTGAATCATCTGGATGATGGCTGGCTTAATCTCAAAGTTGTTAGCTGCTACAGCTGACCATGTGACACTCGGTTCAATTCCAGTAAGAGATAGAATAGCATAATCCATCATTGTGAGCTCTCTTCACCCTTCTGGTTCATCAACCATTGTTGTTGTTCCTCTTCTCAACAAATTTCTGACACGAGATGGGAGAAGTCTACTTCTTGCTTGTGCTCTCAGTCTGTGGTGAGTTCTCTCAATTTATGTATCAAAAATCAATGGTTCTTTGTTTCTTCTTGTCATGCACTACAGAACCCCTTGTACATAGCTAGCAAAACAAAAAAAACAAGGTAAAAGTACCAAATTAATAAAAATTAGTCAACTTTAATATTGCTAGTATTAGTGCAACAGAGCCAAAACTTTGTTGTTATGCGAACTCACCTAGCAAGTGCACTAATTCGAACACGTACTATAGCAATAAATTTGGATATCGTCCACGAGGACTAATATAACAATTACTAGAATTACAACTAATTGATATTATTTGGCCAATGACTAAGAGAATGAGTATAAACGAAAACTTAACAACAACAACAAAAAACAATGAACTAAGATTAATTAACAATTAAGATATAATAACGGTCAAGATCTTAGAATCCACCCTAAGTTCAACTATGAATTTCCTAAATTCAACCCACAACTAGAACTTTCCTCCAATTTTGTTCAATCATGTAGTAATCTCTTCTCAATTAACAATCAAGATATAATAATAGTCAAGATCTTAGAATCCACCCTAAGTTCAACTATGAATTTTCTTAATTCAATCTACAACCAGAACTTTTTCCCAATTTCATTCAATCATGTAGTAATCTCTTTCTAAAGATCAATTACCTTACCTACTTCATTGTAACACACATATCTCTATGGATTAGTATGAATAAGTGCATTAACATTCAATCATCAAATATATAGATCATGCCTAATATCTCTAATCACATTCAATCTATTGTGCTAACTTGTTATTCTAATGAACAATCAATCTCTCAATCCACTCATTCATCATAAATCAATAAATAGGTGATCAATCTATTTATACATTAAGCCACAAGATAACACATAAGGATTGGGGAAAAAGCTTTTCATAGATTGAATTAGAAAATCACAAAGTATACTTTAGGGTTTCATCAAAGATCCCAACAGAAGAGTTTAGTTGCACATCCTAATGGAAATTACAAGAATGAAATCAAGAATGACCGACAAAGAGAAGTTCTTGATGTCTGCAGCTGTCTTCCCTCCTCTCCTCCTCCAATCTCCCCTTTCTTTTTCAGATCCTCTCTTTTTTATATCGTTCAAAACCTAATTTTCTAATCTGGCACGTCCCACAACCTTGTCGAATTGACACACGGCTATGTCTTCCTCGAAATTATGACAATTTTTAGCTTTTAAACATGACACGACTTTGTCTCCTAGGCGCACAGCTATGTCTCGTTTGTCAACAAAATAGAAACGCTACCTTCTTAACACATGGCTGTGTGCTAACCCAGTATAGGGCACACGGCCGTGTCTTTAAGGAACATGGCCATGTCTCACTCCTCCTAAGAAATAAAAATGTTGGCTCCATAACACATAGTTATGTGTTATGGCCATCTCTCCCACATCTTCATGTTTCAACCCTTTTTCACCCAAATCTTGTTCTAACCCATTCTAATTTGCTTCCAAGTTCTAAAATCATTCTTGAAAAGTGCTAAAGACAATACAGCAGCATATCTGGCAAATATTGATCAAAATCAACTCAAATAAAATAGAAAAATATCTATATCAATTATCTTTCCACTCAAAGGGTTATAGAGCCTATATGCTTTATATTGAGAGCAATAACCAATAAAGATTCATTTCACAGATTTTCATCAAGTTTGTTATGATTCTGTGAATCTATCAAGGAATAGGCAATACAACCAAAGATTTTTAAGTGGCTTACCTAAGGTCTCCTACCATTCAAAGCTTCATATGGTGTTTGGTTGAGAACAGCCCTTGTAGGAGATAAATTCAATAGATAGATAGCAATAATAACATTTTCAGCCCCTTTTCCTTTCGCAAGCTTTTTTCCATTTCAACAACCGTTAAGTTTTTACGTTCATTCACTTTGTTTTTTTCTGGTGTATGTGGTGTTGTCAATTCTCTGTGCAAGTCTTGTTCTTCACAAAATTGATTAAATTCATTAGATAGAAACTCCCCTCCTTTATCAGTACGCAATGCCTTTATGCTTCTTCCACTTTGCTTCTCAACGAGTGCCTTGAACTTCTTAAAGATCTCAAACGTTTCAGAGTTGAATTGGAGGAAGTAGACTTAACTCACAAGGCTGTAATAGTCTGTAAACAACAAAAAATATTAACTTCCACCAAAAAATTGTGCATTCATTGGGCCACACAAGTCAGTATGTACAAGTTCAACACACTCATATGCCCTTCTAGACTTTCCTATAGCAAATGGTTTTTTACATTGTTTCCCATAAATGCACCATTTGCAAAAATTTAAGGACTCAATTTTAGGTAGCTCGAACAACATTTCCTTTTAACTCAATAATTGTAGACCTTTTACATTCAAATGTCCATATCGTAAATGCCACAATTTTGACTCTTTATTTTCTTTAGCAATAGGAGCATGGTTTTTAAAACTAAAAACCTCAAGTTGGAAAAGCTTATTAAGTTCCATTTAAACACCAATAATAATTCGATCAAATGTTTTATCTCTAATCACACAAGACACATCATCAAACATTATAGAATACCCACTAGCCTTAAGCTGCCCAATGCTCAATAGATTTTGTGATAAAGTAGGAATAAAATAGACATTGTGAAGGAGTTTTGTGTTACCATGACCATTGCTTAATGCCACCGTGCCTTTGCCATCATCACCAAGTCTTACTTTCAACGTACATGACTCATCCAGCTCCTTGAATAGAGATTTGATCCCGGTCATATGGTTGAAACAACCACTATCCAAAAATTATATGCCACTTGAAGCTTTGGTGCCATCTTGATAGGCCATAAATAGCTCAATTTCCTCCTCATCTTCAACATAATTTTCTTGTTTTTCTCTTTCTAGCACTCTACCTTTACATCCCCATATCGCTTGTAATAATAACACTAAATATTACATTTGTAATTTATTTGTTTTCCAATCATTTCCCTTTATTCATCTTGTCCAGCAATTCTGCCTTTACCTCGATTACCGCTGCCTCGATAACCTCTTCTACCACATCCTCTATTTGTGCCTTCTTTGAATCATCTTGTTATTTGGGAGACTCCCCCATCACTTGAAAAGCCTTCTCTTCAGTCTTTTCATTCACCCGATTCAATCTTGGCCCATGGGATTACAAAGAACCCATCAGCTCGTCAAATGAGTAAGTAGCTAAGTCCTTAGACTTCTCAATGGCTGCAACAATGTGATCAAAACTTAGAGTTAAATGCCTTAACACTTTTGCAATAGTGGTTTGATCAGAAATCTCTTTCCTGTAAGATTTCATTTAATTAAAAACCGTTGCAACTCGTAAAAGAAATTCTTGTACTGATTCTCTAATTTTCATTTACAACATCTCAAAATCACGACGGAGAAATTGAAGTTTTACCATAATTATCTTCGATGAGCCTTTGTATGTTGTTTGCAAAGTCGTCCATGCTTCTTTAGTTGTATTTACAGTTGAAATTTTAGAAAAAGTAGATTCATGCACTGCTTGCTGGATGAAAAATAGTGCTTTGGAATCCCTTTTTTTATTTTCTCTTAACCTGCGTTCTTTATCCGGATTAGGATACCCATTCTCAACAAAGTCCCATAAATCTTGAGACTTGAATAATGTCTTCATTTTAATGCTCCAAAATTCGTAGCTTTCACCATGAAAAGATAGGAATTGATGGTTGAGAAATACTCACGACATTGCCATTTGTCGCCATGAGATGTACGCCCAATTACAACCAAACTTTGCTCTAATACCACTATTGTTGGAGAAGAGAGTTTTGTTGAACTCAAACTTGCGTAAATTTACTCCGCCAGCAAGGAAAAATATAGCAGACAATAAATGAATGCAGTAGAAAAATAAAAATATTAATCAACTTTTTATGGGTATGAATTGCTGATGGAATTTTAGATGCAGTGGGATGATATATTCAGCAACCAGAAATGCCTTTTAAATAGGCTTTACAACTGAACTAAAAATAAAAAGAAATGGTAGAGCAATCTGCCACTAACTCAAATTCTATCACTACTAACAAAACATCATAAATTTTAGGAGATAAATCCAAAACTAAGTCAAATATCCAACTATCAATGTTGAATCAGTCTACAATAGGTAGTGTGACTTAAGATTTTAAAAATGGAGTTTTTATAGCTTACTGTTGCAGCCATAAAGATGAAAAGACCAAAAATCACTGCAACAGCTGTTGAAGTTATTGAAAGACACATATCAAGAGACAAGTGGCCTGAATACTATGACATGAAAATAGAAAGGTTCATCAGGAAACAAGTACGGTTATTCCAAACATGATCAATTCTTAGATACCTTGTGGATAAGCTTCTACTTGCAGACCCATGTGCAGCAAAAATTCTAATAACTAAAGAGGATTCTTAGCGTGTCAATGCCTTCTTTTGCATAGTGCTAACCCCAAGAGTAAGCGTGGTCAAAAGAACTCCCAACAGAGGTATATAATATAAGACTCTGAAGCTGCTTTCACACAAGGATAGGTAACTTCAATTTATGGCTCAACTTACCTATCTAAACAACTTAAATATATAATGGTGATGATAACAATGGTTTATTTTTCATTTTATTTGGAGGTTAAAGCTTTTGAGCAGTGATTCGGGTATCATAAGATTTTAATGTAAAAATGATAGGTTGATTTAGGATTAGCATTAGCTCGAAACATCTTCTTGGATTGGAGATTAAATAAGTTGTTTCCTATAAGATTACACTTAAAGAATATCTAAATTTAGAGAATTGAATGCTTTATCTTTTAGATTTAATTCTCTTGATGTCTGTTTGGGAAATGGTGGTATTGGTGCAGAGACAGGGAAACGAACTGGAAAGGGATTAAAAACAAAATAAATATAAAATTCTGGGAGGCAAATCTAGGTGAGCAGAGACAGTGTTCTCTATAAGGTTGAAAGTGGTGCTATTTAGAAGTCGGAATGGCATTGACAATGGAACAAACAAACTCTAAGAGCTGATCTAGGTGAGTAGAGATAGTGTTCTCTATGATGCACGTGTAGGAAAGTATGAGTTAGACAAACTTTAATTAGATATTTTCTTGATTTTAGATAGATGTAATGGTTAACCCTCACTAGCGAGGGATGTGAACATTGTGCTTGGATGTACTTAATTTTATTTAGAAATAGAAGTTTATTGTATTTTTCACTGGCAATATAAGTTCATATGGTACCGTGACTCACTATGGAGGTATGGGTTGTTACAGCTCTTATCCAATCATTTCAAATAGGAGGCTTGAAGCACATAGCTCCTCCACATGATCCACTCGATGGAATAAGAGGTTTAGTGCTTAACATCTGATATATTTTTCTCTTATTTGTTTATCGATCATATATATATTGAAGTTGTTGATTGATTTGCATTCGATTTTTGTTTAAGGATGCGGTAGAGCATTCTCTTGTAGCAGCATACGAAATGAAAGGAGATACTGGCTGCAATCCTAATTATTTATATGATCTGCTTTCCACCTTCATGGCTGAATTTGAAATCATCTTATCGGGAATGGCTAAAGCTTTGTATGTGTACGTAATATATATCTCGATGTAGATTTGAGTAGTTATTAACCATATTTGATTAATTAATGGGTTTTAGTTATTTGATCTTCTTTTCCTAATTTGCAGGGATAAAATATCTAAAGCGGATTTTCATAAGATTTATGCATTTTGCATCAAGATTAAATGAGCCTCCTCAAGGTAATACTAATCATCACAGCTCAAAACTCTTTAATTTGGAGAATTTACGTGTTATCATTGATCTTATAATATACATTTAACAATAAAAATTCTCAAGTACAATTTTTACTAGTAAAAATTCATACATTTTAATAGTTAAATGATATGTCATGAGATGTATAGTCTTATTTGAACTCATACTCTTGTAGATAAGGATAAAAGTACTTAGATATCCACCTAGTGGATAAATAATTATTAATTTAATTAACTATATATGTGTATATTTAATTAATTAAATAATTAGTTTAATAGTTAATGCGTTTCTTCTTTTATAAGAGATTATAAGTTTGAGTCAAATTGTATTTTTATGTGAGTCATCATTTGAAAGTTATTTGTATTATATTGTATTGTAATTAGTGTATGTCACTTGACTAATCTCGGGTAAAATTGTATTTTTGTGTGTATTCTTACTTAGAGGTTATTTGTATTGTGTTATGATTGGTGCATGTCACTGAATTAATAGATGTACCAATTTTTATTTTTTAAAAAATAATTAGTTGATATTAATTGCAGCATTTGCACTTGTCAAATGGCATTGAAATGTGAGGAATTCGTCAAGGCATCTGATAAAAAAAGCAAGGAAGGGTAAGCTTTTATATACAATTAATGTCATAAATCAATTAGTAGTCTTTAAATATTCATGTGGTAAATGAATTTTATACTTATTTTTTATTACAGATATTACTAATATATCTTTTTATTGAGTTTTCTGAATTTAAATTTCTTTTTTTTTTGAAAATAAAGTGTATAGCAGTATTAGATGCAATCAAACATGGATTCTCATTGGTAAAGAAAAAAATGAAAATCCTTTTTGAGATAATGTTTTACTTTATATATTCTGTAAAATTTTATTTTCATGTATATTTTTTTTCTTATAGATTTTGTGAAAATGTTAACTGAATTTAAATTTGCATACTTATACAGCATGAGTTTTATTTCATTAAAAATCTATTTTGCCGGCTACATAATGTTAGCTATTTATAATTATAATGAATGATAATAATATGATTGCAGTTAAAACTCTTATATTTTATTTAAAATATACGAGTTTAACTCTCACTAAAAATGTAGAACACTTTATATTGTATAAGTCTATAAATACAAATTCAATTAAAATTTTTACGAAATCTATAAGAGAAAACGATATATATAAAAATAAATTTTATAAAACATATAAAATAAAATATTACCTGAAGAAAGATTTTAATTTTTTCCTTCATCAATGTGAATTCATGTTTGATTGCATTCAATGCCTATGCACCTTTTTAAAAAAAATTAAAAAAAACTTAGTAAAGAAATATGTACAATAAAAAATAATTATGAAATTCATTTACTATATTCACTAATTGATTTGATTTATGACGTCGTCAATTATGTATGAAAGTTTATCCTTCCTTATTCCTTTCATCATATGCTTTGACACGTGTACATATATATAAACATATAATTCATATATATGATGGTGTATGAGCAATCCTACGTGGCACCAATAAGTATGAAATTTTTTTGTGATCGGTGGTCATGTTCATTCACTGAGTTCTATCCCGGTGGCAATCTTCACGTCCTCCGTCAACGGCAGCCGGATAAACAATTCAACGAAGCTGCTGTCCGGTACGTATGTACAACAACATTAATTATCTATATCTATAAAAATATATTATATGATTATACGAATCGTTAATTTATTATTATGATATTCAGTGCAATTAGTATCGTGATATACATACATACATTCTCTATATGCACACACACATATATATGTATATACTGATGAATTGAGAAGGTTATATATATAGAGAGAGAGACACACACACACATAAATAATGTAGAGCCATAATAAGGAAGCATGGGAGGAAATGGGTAATTCATGGGTTATGTATGCGATAATCCAAGTTAAATAATGATTTCGGTAACTCATGGGTTGTGCATGGGTTTTTATATAATTCCCAATTATAAGTATCTTCTTTGAAGTTTCTAACCTTTCCCCTTTGCACCTTCTTGATTCTATCATATTTCTACATATATATATGTATATATAGATACCATCTTCATTTCATCTTTATTAATTAATAAAATATTCTTTTCATATTTTAATATGGTCCTAAAATGTTATAATTATAAGAGCAAAATTCAAATATGAAGGAATTTGGTTTAAAAGTTCATGAACCTGTTTATATATTAGTAAAATAAATATATTATACATTTTTACTAATACGGATAATGTTATAAGAGATAATTATATTTCAATGTGTGTATTAAACATAATCTTAAATATATTAAATAGAATAAAGTATTAAAATTTTGAGCAAGCTATTCGCATAACCTATCAAACTCAATTTTATATATTTCCAACTTATTTAAATTTATTCATTTTTTAAAAAGATTTGTAACCTTCTCTTTTTTGCACAGGTTTTATGCATCTGAAGTCATCATGGCCTTAGAATACCTACATGTGATGGGGATAGTTTACCGTGATTTGAAACCCAAAAATGTGTTAGTAAGATTCGACGACTACATTTCGTTGACCGACTTCAATCTCTCACTAAAAGATATAATCCCACATCAACAATTCACATCATTTCTGCTCAAAATGCATCATCAATCATAAAACAAGTTGTTATCCTGATCATAAACCCAACTTTTCTAATTCATCATACATTATAGCCAATTGTATCACACCTGTTGTAGCCTCCTGCTTATGCCCTAGTCAACACAAATAGAAAAAAGTCAATACATCGCACAGCTGTAGAAATCATCACAGAGCCAATCAATGTTCAATTAATATATTATGTTGGGACCCACTAGTACTTAGCACCAAAAATTGGGTATGGTGAAGGGCATGGAAATGCAATTGATTGGTGGGCACTAGGGATATTCATATTATAAATGTTATATGGGACGACACTATGTAAGGAAGTTGACCAAGAGTTGCCCCTAGCGAATATTGTGGCTCGAGCACCTAAATTCCCAAAGAAACCATGGTCTCGGAGCCAGTAAAGGATTTGATCACATGATTATTAATCAACGACCCCACCAGCGAATGGGGTCCATAATGGATGCAATGGCAATAAAATGACACCAATTTTTTGATGGGCTTAATTGGGCATTTTTGAGATGTATAAAATCACCATTTGTTCCTCCTCCTGTATCTTGTTAGGAGTTTGTTGCATTTGATAGTACTATAGAGAGTTCAATAGAGTATTACTAGGAAACAAGAAATTTATTCTTTAATTTACATGATATATGTTTTGTTATATATATCAAATTTTAATACCTAAATAGAAGTGAGATTTAAGTAATTTATATATTGGAGCAAGAAATTTTAATGAAATTCATGTTGAAAGGTTCAATATTTATAAAAATATATAATTAAGGATTTACTAGATCATTTTCTCTAGCAAACGATATAACATTTTTAATTGTTCTCAATTAATGTCTTTACTTAACTGTTTAAAAGTAATATTAATTTCTCTAACATGTGATATAAGAGGTAGTAACACTCTTTATAAGGTATTACTTGGATAAAACCGAAATGTATTGCATCAACATCCTAATAATACCAAGCTTGGAAACTCATGGGTCCTTGTGTAGTGCTTCAGGACTGCTTACCTAATTTGGGATAAACAGTGCTAAGGTTCAATAGTAGTTGAGGATAAGGAAGCTTTTGGCTTCTAGAGCTATTTTGAGATACATGTGAGGTTACAGGATAGCTTTGCCAAAAGGTTATGTAGAGTTTTAAAATTGCTCTCACATTCTAGACCTATCTTAAGAAAACTATGAGGTTTCAAGCATGTATTAGGTCTTAATAAAGCTCTAAAACTATGGTATTAGTCTTTTCTTTTTTCTCTTAATGTTATGTTGCACTAAGATACAAATTTGTTGCCCTAAAATTTAATTTAGTATCGATTTTGTTTTACTTAGTTATATGGTAAATTTTGTACCAAGTATAAATTTTTTACTTGATAATATTTCTCTGAGTTTAGGTTATTACTTGAGGATGTATAAGCTTTCATTTTGCATTTTGTCTCCTTTCTTAGTTGGATTCAAAAGTATAATAAGAATAATACATAACTTAGCTAAAGATGAGTCGAAACTTCTGAAAGATATATAATTGTTCATGAACCTCCTCAGTTTTTGTTTCACTTACTTGAGCATGATGGTTTTTATTGTTAATGAATATTGATTTTATCTTAAAAAAATAATGTTATATTGGATGCTATTGTATTGACTTCCATTGTATAAGTTGATTCAGTATTAAAAATAGTTACTACTAAATTTATAGTTCAATAAAATAATAAAATAAAAACTAATTTGAATGAATTATTTATATTATAATAAATAAGCGAATCAAAGGATGTATGTTTATTGTGTAAAATATAGTATTTGACAATCAATTATGAGAATTAACACTTCAGTGAATAATGAGAGGAGATTGATGGTGACTACAACGAAGTGCAACCAACACAGATAAAAGATTTGGTATCTTGCAACAAAGTAGATCACATTTTCCTTATGTTTTAAGACAAAGATGAACTATTTTATTTTTAATTTTTTTGTACTCCTTTTTGTTGATACAAAAGTTAAACAACTTTTTCTTTCAAGTAAAGAAATAGATAGGGTGGGCACAAAATGGACACATGAGTTCTTCTATTTGTCGCATATTACTTAGCAACATTTCAACTTTTGTGATAGTCTAAATCAACTGTTTAAATTATATCGTCTATTGTATAATTTTTAATTGTAATAAGACCTTTTTTAAAGGTACGAGGTACAAATTTTATACTTGATGAATATTTTTCTAAAGTTTAGGATTTTACTTAAGGATGTTTAAGCTTTCATTTCGTATTTTATTTCTTTCCTTCTTAGTTAAATTTAAAACTTTAATCAAATAGTACATAACTTAGCTAGAAATGTAGTAAGGACTATTGAAAAATATATATTTATTCATGAGCCTAATTTTTTTGTTGACTTACTTGAGAAAAATGGTCTTCATTGTTCATGGATGATGAATTTTTCTTAAAAAAAAAAGTAACTGTTGTAATGGATGTTATTATATTGACTTACATTGCATAAACTAATACCATACTAGAAAGAAATATATCTAATTTTGTAGGTTAATCAAATAACAAAGTAGAATTTAACTTCAATGAATTATTTAACTCATACAAATGAATAAGTAAAATGATGTACATTTAGTGTTTAAAATATAGTATTTGATGATTGATTATGAGAACTGATGTTTTCATAAATAACGAGAGGTGATTGATCATGACTGCAATGAGATGTAACTAATACTAAGATAGAAGCTTTGATGTCTTATAATAGAGGGGATCAAATTTTCTTTAGGTTTGAGTACATTAAGATGAACTATTTTATTTCCAAAGTCTTATGTATTTTTTTTCGCTGATATAAAAGTTAAATAATTTTTTTTTCTAAGTAAAGAAATGGATAAGTTGTGCATGAAATGGACAAGTTGCTTCCTTTATTTGTTGTATATTTAGTTAGCGACATTTTGACTTTTAGTGACAATGTCTATCACCCACTAAAATTATGTCGTTTATTTTCTAATTTTTAGTTGGATTTAAAAGTAACTTTCATTCCACATTTTATTTTTCTTTTTCATAATTAGATGTAAAAGTGTAATTAGATAGTATACAACATAGCTAGAGATGTAGTAAAGACTTCTAAAAGATATAGTTCATGAGTTTTAGTTTTTTGTTCACTTGCTTAAGCAGAATGGTTTTTATCCATGATTTTTTTTTAAAATGAAAAAGTAAATGTTTTATTGGATGTCATTATACTGACTTACATTGTTTACAGACTTATACAATTTTAGAAAGAAGTACGATTAAATTTGTAATCTGTCAAATAATAATAATGATTTCACTTAAATAAATAATTTAATCTCATACAAATGAGTGAGTTAAGTAACATAAATTTACTATTTAAAATACAAAATTTAATGACCAATAAGGAAAACTGATATTTCAATGAATAACGAGAGGTGATGGGTGAGGATTGTAATGAGATGCAACTAACAGAGAGAGAGAAGTTTTGGTGTCTTGCAACAAAGGAGATTGAATTTTTTTTAGATTTTAACATAAAGATAAACTATTTTATTTTCAGTTTCTTTTGTATTTCTTTTTGTTAATATAAAAGCTAAATAATTTTTTTTTCAAATGGATAAGTTGCTTCCTCTATTTGTTGCATTTTTACTTTTAATGACAATATAAATCTGCTGGTAAAATTTTATCGTCTATTGTCTAATTTTTAGCAGTAATTAATTGTTCTCAAAGGTGCCAATATAATTCCTTTCATCAGTTGAAGTGATTTATTTAGAGAAAAACCATATTTGTTGTTTACGCAATATTATAATGCATTAAACAAAACTCTTGTTTTTTAAAAAAAAAAATTTCTCATAAAATGTTTAGCAAGATTAATCCAAACTTGGAACACAAAATTCAAAAAAATGCAAGTTCATTAATGCATACAATATTGATAACCTAAATATCAATCACTAGAAATGACCTAGATTATTAGCAATCTGTTATAAATACTATACTCATTATAACTCTCTGCCGCTTTGGTGAGCACTGCAGATTCGAAGAAAAAAACAATCTCCTTTCTCTTGGCAAAACCATTTTCCTCTTCTTTAATCGTCTCGAAAAGGATGGATCAAAGAATACGACTCCACAGCATGATCCACTCGATGGAACAAGAGGTTTAATGCTTAACATCCTATCAATTTTTCTCTTATCTATTTATCGATCATGTATATATATCGATATCATTGATTAATTTGCATTCAATATTTGTTAATGTATATGGTAGATCACTTTTTTGGAATAGCATATGAAATTAAAGGAGTACCTGGTTGCAGTCCTAATTATTTCTCTGATATGCTCTCCATCTTTGTAGCTGAATCTAAAATGACCTTATCAGACATGGCTAAAGCTTTATATGTGTACATAATATATATCTTGATATAGATCTTAGTTGTTATTAATCACGTTTGATTAGTTAATGAGTTTTAATTATTTGGTCTTCTTCTCTTAGTCTAGAGGGACAAAGTATCTAGTGCATATTTTCCTAAGATTTGCGAACTCTAGTTCAAGATAAAAGAAGCCTCCTCAAGGTATATAATTAATGCTAATCATCACAGCTCAAAACTCTTTAATTTAAAGTATTTATTTGTGTGTTATTATTGATCTAATAATATGTATTTAATACTAAAAATTCTCAAGTATAAGTTTTGTTGGTAAAAAGTTATACATTTTAATAATTAAATGATATGTCATGAGATGTATAGTGTGATTTGAACTCATACTCTTATAGATAAGGATAAAAGTACATAGATATCAACCCAATAGATAAATAATTAATTATTTAATTAACCAAATATGTATTAGTAGGATATATATTTGATTGGTATTTGTGTATAATTAATTAATTAATTAATTAGTTTAATAGTTGATGAATTTATTCTTTTACAAGAGATCATAAGTTCGAGTGAGATTATACTTTTATGTGTGTTATCATTTGAAAGATGCATTGAATTGTAATTATTTTAAAAAATAATTAGCTAATTTTATTTGCAGCCTTGGTGCTTGTCAATTGGCACTGAAATATGAGGAATTCATCAAAGCATCTGATGAAAAGAGTAAGGAAGGGTAATCTTTCATACATAACTGACGTCATAAAGTAAGCTTTCATACATAATTGACGTTATAAATCGATTAACATATCTATTTATTGTGCTTTTTTAATTTTTTTTAATTTCTTTTTTTTTTAAAAGTGTGTAGTGGCATTAGATGCAATAAAAAACGGATTCACATTGATGACGGAAAAAATAAAAATCCTTCTTGAGGTAATATTTTATTTTATATATTCTGCAGAATTTTATTTTCATATATATCTTTTTCTCTTATGGATTTTGTGAAAATTTTAACTGAATTTAAATTTGTAGAATTATAAAGTACGAGTTTTACTTAATTGAAAATCTGTTTTGCCGATTGCATAATTATAGCTATTAACATTTATAATAAATTATAACAACACGGTAGTAGTTTAAACTTGTGTTTTATTTAAGATTTACGAGATTAAGTTTCACTGAAGATGTAAAGTTTACATTTTAATAAAAAGTAAAACTATTTTTTTAATAATAAACATTGTAGATTTTGATTTTAAAATCTTTATTATTATTATTATTAGTTAGTAAATGGGGTATGTATGCTGATATATTTGGAAACAAGCACCACCCCTCGCAAGCACAAGCGCACTCCTTTAAATTAACAGAAAGTTGGGAAACTCATGGGTCCTTGTGTAGTGCTTCAGGACTGCTTACCTAATTTGAGATAAACAATGCTAAGGTTCAAGAGTAGTTGAAGATAAGGAAACTTTTGGCTTCTAGAGTTATTTTGAGATACCTATGAGGTTACAAGATAGTATTACCAAAAGTTTGTGCAGGGTTTTAAAATTATTCTCGTGTTCTAGACCTATCTTAAGACAACTATGAGGTTTCGATCATGTATTAGGTCTTAATAAAGCTCTAAAACTACGGTGTTACATTTAAATCTTAAGGTTTTAGTCTTTTCTTTTTTTTAATGTTATGTTACACAAAGATCCAAAGTTTTTGTCCTAAAATTTAATTTAGTATAGATTTTGTTTTACTTAGTTATCTGGCAAATTTTGTACCAAATATAAATTTTATACTTGATGAATATTTCTCTGAGTTTAGATTATTACTTGAGCATGTTTAGGCTTTCATTCTACATTTTGTTTCCTTTCTTCTCAGTTGGATTCAAAAGTATTATAAGAATAATACATAACTTAGCTAGAAATGAGTATGAACTTCTGAAAGATAGATAATTGTTCATGAACCTCAATTTTTGCTTCACTTACTTGAGCATGATAAAGTATAACCTAATTTGTATGAATTATTTATTTTTATAATAAATAAGTGAATCGAATGATGTATATTTATTGTTTAAAATATTGTATTTGACGACCAATTATGAGAACTGATGCTTCAGTGAATAATTGAGGCGATTGATAGTTACTACAATGAAATGCGACCAACACAAAGATAAAGGCTTTGGTATTTTGCAATGAAGTAGATCACATTTTCTTTAGGTTTTAAGAAAAAGATGAAATATTTTATTTTTAATTTTTTTTTTGGTACCCCTTTTTGTTGATACAAAAGTTAAGCAACTTTTTTTTCAAGTAAAGAAATAAATAGGGTGGGCACAAAATGGACACATGAGTTCCTCTATTTGTCGCATATTACTTGGCAACATTTCTACTTTTGTAGTAGTCTAAATAAACCACTAAAATTATGTCGTCTATTATTTAATTTCTACTTGTAATAAGACCCTTATTAAAGGTACCAGATACAAATTTTATACTTGATGAATATTTTTCTAAAGTTTGGGTGGTTTACTGACTTATATAGTACTAAAAAGAAATACGACTAAATTTATAGTTTTGTCAAATAATAAGGTATTGATTAACTTGAATAAATAATTTAATCTCATACAAATGAGTAAACTAAGCAACGTAAATCTACTGTTTGAAATACAATGTTTAATGATTGATAAGGAAAACTGATACTTTAATGAATAACGAGAGGTGATGGGTGATGACTCCAATGAGATGCAACTAACATAGAGAGAGAAGTTTTAGTGTCTTGCAACAGAGGAGATTGAATTTTCTTTAGGTTTTAGAACATAAAGATAAATTATTTTATTTTTAATTTCTTTTGTACTTCTTTTTGTCATTATAAAAGTGAAATAATTTTTTTTAAAAATAAAGAAATGGGCAAGTTGGGCATGAAATGGATATGTGGCTTCCTCTATTTGCTGTAAATTTACTTTATGGCATTTTGACTTTTAGTGACAATATAAATCTACTGGTAAAATTTTATCATCTATTGTCTAATTTTTAGCAGCAATTAACCATTCTTAAAGGTGCTAATATAATGCCTTTTATCAGTTGAAATAATTTATTTGGAGAAAAACCATCTTTGTTGTTTATACAATATTATAAATGGATTAAATTAAACTCTTGTTTTTTTTTTCAAAAGAAAATATTTTTTCTCATAAAATCGTTGGCTAGAATAATCCAAATTGGAAAACAAAATTCAAAAATATGCAAGTTCACTAATGCATAGAATATTGATAACCTAAACATCAATCACTAGAAATGACCTAGATTATTAGTAATTTGTTATAAATTCTAAATTCATTATAACTCTCCGCTGCTTCAGTGAGCATTGCAAATTCAAAAAAAAAAAAAAATCTCCCTTCTCTCAGTAAAACCATTTTTCTCTTCTCCAGTTGTTTCTAATATGATGGATTGAAGCATGTAGCTCCTTGACATGAACCACTTGATGGAACAAGAGGTTTAGTGCTTTAACATCTTATCTATTTTTTTCTTATCTGTTTAGTGATCATGTATATAAATCGATATTGTTGATTGATTTGCATTCGATTTTTTTAAAAGGGTATGGTCGATCACTTTTTTGGAATAGCATATGAAATGATGGTTGAGGTCCTAATTATTTCTCTAATCTGCTCTCCACCTTCGTAGTTGAATCTGAAATCATTTTATCAGACATGACTAAATCTTTGTATGTGGACATAATATATATCTCGATATAGATCTGAGTAGTTATTAACCACGTTTGACTAGTTAATGGGTTTAATTATTTTGTCTTCTTCTCTTAATTTGCAATGACAAAGTATCTAATGCTGATTTTCCTAAAATTTGTGAACTTTGCTTCAAGATTAAAGGAGCCTCCTTAAGGTTTATAATTAATACTAATAATCATAGCTCAAAACTCTTTAATTTGAAGTATTTATGTGTGTTGTTATTGATCTTATAAAATGTATTTAATAATAAAAATTCTCAAGTACAAATTTTTGTTAGTAAAAATTCATGCAGTTTAGTCGTTAAATGATATGTTATGAGACATATAATCTGATTTGAATTCATACTCTTATAGATAAGGATAAAAGTATGTAGATATCCACCCAATAGATAAATAATTAATAATTTAATTAACCAAATATATATTAGTATGATATATATTTTTATTTGGTATATGTGTATACTTAGTTAATTATTTAATTAGTTTAATAGTTGATGCATTTTCTCTTTTACAAGAGATCACAAGTTTGAGTCAGATTGTACTTTTGTGTGTGTCATCATTTAAAAGTTACTCGTATTGTATTGCATTTAGTGTATATTGCCTAATTAATCTCGAGTCAAACTACTGTTTTGTGTGTATTCTTACTTGGAGATTATTTATATTGCATTATGATTGATGTATATCACTTAATCAATAGATTTACACAATTTTTATTTAAAAAAATAATTAGCTGATATTAATTGAAGCCTTGACACTTGTCAAATGGCACTAAAATGTGAGGAATTCATTAAGGCATCTGATGAAAAGAGTAAGGAAGGGTAAGCTTTCATACGTAATTGACATCATAAATTGATTAACAGTCTTTATATATGCATGTAGTAAATGAATTTCATACTTATTTTTTTTATTTTATAGAATACTAATATATCTCATTATTGAGTTTTTTTATAATTTTTTAAAATTGTTTTTTTAAAAAACAAAGGTGCATAGCAGCATTGGATGCAATCGAAAATGACTTCTTACTTAGGAAGGATAAAATAAACATCCTTCTTGAGGTAATATTTTATTTTATATATTTTGCAAAATTTTATTTTCATATATATCTTTTTCTCTTATGGATTTCATAAAAATTTTAACTAAATTTAAATTTGCTGACTTATAAAGTATGAGTTTTACTTAATTGAAAATTTGTTTTGCTAGCTCATAATTATAGCAATTAAAAATTATAATGAATTATAATAATATGGTAATAGTTAAAATTTTTGTGTTTTATTTAAGATTTACAAGTTTAAGTTTTGCTGAAAATGTAAAGTTTATATTTTAATAAAAAGTAAAACTGTTTTTCTAAAATATTAAACATTGTAGATTTTGATTTTAAAATATTTATTATTATTATTCACTGAATGGGTATGTATGGTGATGCAGTTTGAAGCTAGCGCCACCCCTTGCAAGCGCAAACGTACTCTTTTAAATGAAGGTACTCTTGCTTCTAACAACTTATTTAATTCGATTCTTATTTATTTTTTTAATTCCTTAATATTTTAATTTGAATCGTTCTAGTAAATGGAGAATATTACTCTCAAATACTTTGTTATTGTAATAAATACAATTTCTTTTTAACTAATTCAATTTGCTTTTAAATTAATTAAGAATAAAATAAGATTTATATTTTTCTTCAATTACTGTAACTTAACTAAAGTAATTATTATCCTTTTAATTTATAAAATTTAAGTTCAATACTTAATTTTTCACTAGTTGTATTTTAACTATTTTCATCTCTTTCAATAACAATATTATAAAGTAATTATGTTTTCTTTTTTTGGGCAGATGAGGGGATGAAAGCTTCTAAAAATCAATACCAATAAATTCTCTGCAGGTTGTAATAAGTACTACTTTTTCATGGAAAACAAATTTAAACTCTTAACTTTTTTTTTATGTTGCTGATGTCGTGATTAAGTTGAGTTTAATCTCAACGTGCCTGTTATGTTTTTAGGTGAAAAAAATATTTCATGATTATTAAGTTCTCTTAGTTGAGGGAACTATAGTAGGTCAAAATCTTGACCTAACTTTTAATTTTTTGCTTTGAAACTCAAACTTATTCTGCAGAGATAATTACAAATTGAAAGGTATTATTTCAAAAAAAATTAAATTTTGTTGCTATTGGTTGAGATGAATTGTTGATATTTAATAGTTTCACATAAATATCTCTTGGTGAAAAAAGATAGGAGAATTTACTTTAGACATTTACTTTCTATACAAATAGGAATTGAAGTTTGAGGATCCATTATACGGATTGATGTGTGCACTAGGTCAATCAGATAAGGTGAGTATAGAAAGGAGATTTTTGACATGTTAATTGTATGATACAATAAGCTTAGCTACCAATAGATCATAGATTTTATTAATTTGCACAGCTAGAAAAGGAAAAGTTAGAATCTTTCAAGAAAATTTTAGAAAAAAATGAAAGTGAAAGAAAAGAAATAAAAGAGAGAGCAATAGAGAAATGTAGGAATAAGATAGGATAGAGTAGAGGAGCTAACTATTTATAAGGTAAACATAGGATGATACCATTGAAAAGGAAAAACTAGCCACTAACATCCATTAACATGGGAACATGCATTTCATGCACCAAAATGCCCCCATTAAAGCTTGTGACTATGTTCATTTATCATAATTAAGCACACACTACAATGAAGTTTTTAAGAATTTTCATAAATGATCATAAACATGGTGTTTGAATGGTTAAGATTCTTATATTTTTTTGGAAGATAACAAGTCTGTATCATATTAAAATGTAAAATTTATCACTTTTTGGATATAATTATATGTATTAATAATGATTTGTTTATAATATTTGATTCAATAGAATCAAAAAATTTAACTTATAACTGTGTTGGTAGAGATATAGTAATGAAATTGGATTTAGTAGAGATATAGTCATGACATATCTAAATGAAAATAATATTCTGTAATGATTAGATTCTTTTATTAAAACAATTATAATAAGCAAAAAAATTCAAATTAATATTTTTCTTAAATTATTTATTAACATAAATATTAAAGAAGAAGAAATTTGTTAAAGTAAAACTCACAAAATGCCTACATATAAAGGGTGAGATTTCTTACATTTTCTCTCATTAAGTCGAAGATCTCTCGTCTTCTTATTACACACATATAAAAGACCTTTAGTTTTGATTTTTTTTTTCACAAACTCATATGAATATATATTGTTATTACAATACTAAAACAATATCTCATGTATTTTAATAAAAAATAATGTAAGATAAAATAGTTTAATTTCAATTCTTTTAATAAAGAAAGTAAAAACATTCAGATAATAAAACCTCCACTTTAGAAACAAAGTAATGATTCTTACTTATAGATTCTTATTATCTCATATAAAAGTGTGATCATATCTCAAATTTCATTAATGAATCATGAAAATCTAAAAATAAAAAAAAAACAACTTCATCTTAGTTGGTTCACATATCAATTATTTTTTATGATTCTAAAGTTCATTCCAGAAGCTTTTGAATTCCAGGCACTTGTTCTTCTCTAGCTTGCTTACATGTTGTCTTTCATGATTTATCTTAACCAAGCAAGAGAGGGAAGATTATGAGTATATCATTGTTGAGGGAACTATTGTACACAAACAAACAAGAAATCTGGTCAACACAAATCATTGATCATATAAGTTGAATAAATTAATGGTAAATTGATGAAAATGGAGGGTGCATGAATTTATAGTGTGCTTACCCTCATCGCAAGATATCTCCTCCGTCTGCACATATGTTATACTTATCATTAACCATGTGATTCAGAGAAAAGAAAAAACAGAGAGAAAAGGAAAAGCAAGTAGAAAAATGAGAGAAAATTTATATATAGAATTAAAAAATAATCAAATGAAATGAATAAATAAAATAAAGGGACAAGATGAGAAAAGAAGAGCAAGCGGAATCTTCATATAATTTCTTATTTATTCATAATAATCCACAACTATCAAAAACAAAAGTAAATACGATACATACAATTGGATTATTATTGATTATGTGGAGATATTGAAACGACACAACATTATCTTCTCTTTTTTTAGATTTTTCTGCTCCCAAACATCGCTTCGATACAAACCCACTTTTTATTTCAACAAGGTATTCACCTTTCTCTTTTATTTTCTAGATTTAGTTTTGGAGTATGTTCATTTTTAATATCACTTCATCTGGGTTTGGATTTAAGCTATGATCTTTTTTTTTCTTGTTTTGGAATCCTTGATTTATGAATGGTCCAATTAGTAGGACTTTTGTTAAGTTCTATCACAAATTGACTAGTTATTTAGATGCTTTCTGTTGTTTTTTACAAAAAAAATTGCATTGGTGCCTTGTAATCATTAGCTTTTGGCTTTCGATGAGTTTTTCTCACCTTTTGAGTACTCTTATTATATGACTTCTAGGTAATAGAAGATAATTCTTTATGGTTCCTAAAAATAAAGGGGAAAAAGAGACGTATTACGTATATTCGTAGCATCATTTCATTAGTTTTCCTTGAGTGTCAGTTTATTTTCCTTTTTATTGTTGAATTTTTTACTTTTGGGTTGTATGTCTGATTTAGTTGAAAGTTTTCACCAAAATACTCACATTGAATCTAATGCCTTGATTTGTTTTTTTGCTTGTTTTTTGATTTAAGGTTAATCATTCTTGAAATTGAAGCAAAAGAATGTCTTATTTCAATTGAGTCAAGAATCTCTTGGGTTCACTTTGATAAAAGAAGAGTTTGAGGATTGAGAGGGTTATAATTATTTGATTACCATTATGTCTATGGGAATTTCTGAGGGAGTTTTGCTACTTTTATCTAGAACTATTCCCAGTTGTTTTAGTTTTGATCCATGTTTTAGCAAATTGGATTCAAATAATAAATTATGATCTGACTCATTAGCCTACATGAATCGGTCATTATTTAAATTTATAAGTTGGTAACAGAGAGATCTTATTTGTTTACTTTTTTTGGTTGTGGTATCTCCAGTTAATCCTTCTTTTTTTCTTGAAGGCACTATTTTATTCTACCTTACTCTGTGCACGTGAAATGCTTGCTCAAGAAGATGGATCAGCTGATCTATTTCGGCACTGAATAATTGCCTGCTTGTTCTTTCATTCCACATCATGGAGTATTATTTGATTGATTTGCGAAAACTGAAAGAGATTACAGTTGCAAAATTGAGGAGTACTCATATGATGCAGTTAATAAGTTCAACAATTACCCAGATCAAATTTCTCCTTGGTTGGTGGAATGGATGCCCAATAAAGGAGGTTATCTAATTGGAAACTTACAACCAGCACAAATGGATTTTTGATTTTTTTCTCTAAGAAACATGTGGTCTGTTGTAAGCAATCTGATAACAGTTGATTAGTCACATGCCATACTAGATCTTATTGAAGCGAATTAGATTTGGAAGCAGATATGCTATTTAAGATATGTTATCCTGTTATTGAAGGTCAGGAGTAGCAAATAATCACTAGTAGTGATCCTAAGAACACATAAGAATCTGCTCTCGTATTATTTATTTATGATATATTTCTTCATTATCTTTAGCATTTCTCACTATGTTTCCTTTTCATGCAGTCCTTGGTCTTACCACAATGGTGGTTCTTGGCCAACTCTGCTATGGTAGGTTAGTTTGTTATGCTTAAATATTCTCTCTGCTGTTAATGTTTTATTCATTGCTCCAAAGAACCCTTTGTAGAATTTATATTTAGGTATAAGTTTCTTAAGTTCACATACTTGAATCCAATAGGATATGGTACCTTGTTGATGTTTTATAAAATAAAGTAATAATGAAGGAATCTTGGCAGTGTGGCTTAAGATTTTAAAAATGGACTTTTTACAGCTTACTGTTGCACCCATAAAGATGAAAAGACCAGAAATCACTGCTAAATCTATTGAAGTTGGGGAAAGACACATATCAAGAGACAATTGACCTTAATACTATGACATGAAAAGAGGAAAGTTCATCAGGAAGCAAGCACGATTATTCCAGACAGGGTCAATTCCTAGATACCTTGTGGCTAAGCTTCTACTTGCAGACCCAAGTGCAGTCAAAATTCTGATAATTGAAGAGTATTATGAGCTTATCAATGCCTTCTCTTGCATGATAAGTGCTAACCTCAAGAGAAAGTGTGGTCGGAAGAACTCCCAAAAGACTTGCATAATATAAGATTCTTAAGCTGCTTTCACATAAGGAAAGGTAACTTCAATTTGTGGCTTGACTTACCTATCTGAACAACTTAAATGTATAATGGTGATGATAACAATGTTTATTTTTCATTTTATTTGGGGGTTAAAGCTTTTAAGCAGTGATTCAGGTATCATTGGATCTTAATGTAAAGATGATATGTTGATTTAGGATTAGCATTAGCTTGAAACATCTTCCTGGATTGGAGAATAAACAAATTGTTTCCTATTTATAGACTTTATATCATACATATAATACTATAGGAGTGAAAGGTGTTCTTCTAAAGAGTTCACTATAAATTGAGAATACTCTTATATTATTTTAACTCTATTGCTCGATTATGAGAACAATATTTTCAATTAACCTCATGTATATGTATATATTTTCAATTTGTAAATGAAGAAATTACATAGAAATTTTTAGGTTGTGGGTCAAATTACACCACTCATTGAGAAACTATATTTTAAAAATAGATATAGTGTAGTATAATATTAGAAGTTAAAATATTTGTATATGTATCTAATTGTCCCATTTACTTTAATTTCTAAACAAGCTTCATCATTTTCTTAAGAAATTAAATTGCTACATGTGTCCCATATTTTATAATTTAACAATATATCACAATTTTAATATTTAAACTCTCTTATTTATGTTTTTTCAGAACTAAATTCTAATTGATCTTCCTATATATGAAGAATTATGAGATAAAATTTCATTCAATGAATTCAAGCTAAAAATATAAGCGGTTCAAAAATAAAATTAATGAATATATACCTCATTCAACATGTAAATGATTACTAATAATTACATAAAAAAGTAAAAATTGAATCAAATGAACAAGATAGATTTAATACCGCTTAATGTAAGTACATGTATATACTTTTGGAAGATTGTACTTTTATATTTTTCAGTTATTTAGGATGAAGAGGTAATCTCATAGAAAGTCAAATATGAGATTTGAGTTAGTTCGCGGTCTAAAATTTCGAATTGTTAGAAGAATATGACCCCTTATAACGAATCTACTACCTAATTGTGCGTTATGCATTAGGAAAAAAAAAGAGAACATACCTCTATAATGCTTCCAATCTAACTCTTGTTTTCCTATTTCATTTCCTTATGTTTTTCCTCCTCGTTCTCCCAATTATTTTCTAACTTTTCTTATATTTCTAGATCACCTAAAATTGATCACATCGTAACACAATAATAAATGTGAGGATAAGATTATGAAGAAATCATATTGTGGTGAAAAAAATTAATAGAGGTAATTTTATAAAAAAAAACTACCTTGTTGTTTTTTATCTAAATATTGCATCATAAATATAAATCATAGCATTAAAGAAATATTGAAAGAAAAGCTGAAAGCATCAAGAAAGAAAAAAAAATAGAAGTGTCATAATCTATTTTTAAACTTTTATAATCAAATATTTTAGTGTTTTAACATTATTTTTCATTCTAAGGTATGTAATCTTTAAAAGAATTATTGCAAGATTATACTTAAAAGATATCTAAATATAGAGAATTGAATGCTTACTAGGAGTCAAAATTTAGAAATTTCTTTCTACATTAGTCTTTAACATTTAAAAATTAAAGAGATAGAAATCTTATTTTCATTATTTTGAACTTATGTAATCAAATATTTTAGAGTTTTAACATTATTTTCATTATGTAATCTATAAAAAAAATTATTATAAGATTACATTTAAAGAATATCTAATGTAAGTACACGTATATATTTTCGGACGTATTTAATTTAGATTGTACTTTTATGTTTTTCTGTTATTTAGAGTAAAAAATAATTTAATAAAAAGTCAAATATGTGATTTGAGTTAGCTCACGGTCGTTAACTAAAACTTTGGAACTGTTTGAAAAATTTGAATCCTTATAACGAATTTACTTTATAATTACTACCTAATTATGCGTTATGTGTTAAGGGAATAAAAGAGAACTTACCTTTATAATACTTATATTCTAAACTCTTATTTTCCTATCTCATTTCTTTATGTTTTTCCTCCTTCTCCCAATTATTTTCTAACTCTTCTTATATTTCTAGATCAGCTAAAATTGATCACATCGTAACACAATAATAAATGTGAGGATCAGATTATGAAGAAATTATATTGTGGTGAAGAAATAAATAGAGCTAATTTTATAAAGAAACTATTTTATCATTTCCTATATGAACATTGCATCATAGATATAAATTATATCATTAAAGAAAGACTGAAAAAAAAACTAAAAACATCAAGAAAGAAAAAAAAAACTAGAAGTGTTGTAATTTATTTTTGAACTTATGTAATCAAATATTTTAGAGTTTTAATATTATTTTCATTATGTTATCTATAAAAAAAAATTATAAGTTTACACTTAAAGAATATCTAAAATTCGAGAATTGAATGCTTGTTAGAAGTCAAAGTCTAGAGATTTATTTACTTCATTAGTCATTAAAATTTAAAATTTTGATTACTACTTAAGCAGTTAAAGAGATAAAAATCTTCTTTTCAAAAAGTAAATATATAATTATATAATTATATTTAGGAAGATGTTATTTGTTTCTACCTTAATTATTAGAAGTAAAAATGTTGATTATGCCTCAATTATCAAAAAATATTTTGTAATCTTATTTAATTTAGGGATTTTGATGCCATCCTCAATGGTTTTTACGGTTCCTCCACTTTTAAAGAGGATGTCAGGCTACAAGGGAAGAGGAAGAAAATTCATAGCTAGGGTACACTAAGAGGAAGTTTATGTGCAATTTCTCAATCAGATTAATTAGCTAGCGAGGGAATTGGGAGCAGAATAGGGGAGGAATCCGTCAATCAGATTAACACTGTCACTGAGAACAAAGTTAAATTTGACTCTCACTACTTGAGTAGAATTTATCTTTTAAATTCTTTGAGATATTTTTGGGAAGTAATGAGTTGATCTTGGAATAGGGACATTTTCTTGAAATCAAATTAGAACCAGAAGTAAAAAAAAAAAAAAATGGAGAGTGAAATCTGAGGATAAAAAGAAGATCGGATGAAATGATGGAATTATCGTGTTGACAGCTATGAGGAGAGGACATAAGAGATATGCTAAAAACATAGGAGGAAAATTGAAAGGATGAGAATGGGAGAGGGATAGGAAATTTAAAAAAAAGGGAAATTTTGGTCTGAATCTGATATCTATTTGGGAATTATTATTCTGTTATCTTTTATATTTAATTCTCTTGATGTCTGTTTCGAAAATGGTATTATTGGTGAGTAAATAAAAAGAAACGAACTGGATAGGGATTGAAAACAAAATAAATATAAAATTCTAGGAGGCAAATCCAAGTGAGTGAAACCGTGTTTTCTGTGAGGGTAAAAGTGATGCTGTTTGGAAGTAGGAATGGGATTAACAACGGAACAAACAAACTCTAGGAGTTGATTTGGGTGAGCTGAGACAATAAGGATTCTGACACTTTTTGATTCAACTGTAGGTAACGAATATTGTTAGTCTCGTTCAGATGCCCCCATATTCTTATAAAACTTTATTTTCCATTAAAATAAATTATTTGTAGACTTTGCAAACTATTTAAGTTTTCTACGCGAGTTATGTGAACTCATCATATGTGCGTGTGTGCAATTGTATATGATTTGAGACCTACATGATATTATCTATGATGTATGTTTATGTATTCATATTGTTAGTTTTATATATATACAAATTTTATGCATGATAGTTATCGAGTTATAGGTATGTATGATACATATATATGTATGTATAATTGTAGGTTGTGTAACGTGTGTATGTATGAGTGAATAACTTGTATGTGCCTACTTATAGGATACACATGACTTGTGTAAATATACAAGTATATTCATGTTATATGTGTTGCGTTGATAATTGTGAATATAAAGGGTATATATTATGCTTGTTGTATAAGCATGTTGATATATAACATATATGATATATAAGTATGTCCATGCCTGAGTAGGTCATTCAATGATGAACTTGATTAGTAAAAGAATAACATAAGAATCTTTAAAAGACGAGAAAATCCATTTAATTAGTATCACAGAGGGGTGGGTGTGTGTGTAGTCTTTTGGCATGTGACTGTGGTGAACCCTACATGTGGATATAGATTTTGCCGGATGTGGGGAAGTGATGAGAACTTTGAATTGTATATTGTGTACTGCAAATTGTGAACTGTAAACTAAATTGGAATGTATTCACGTGGTAGAAGGGATATTTACTGCTCTCGTTGATGTCAGTGAAAACAGCATCGCACTATGAAACTCTTAAAAGATGAAAAAAATACAAATTATAAACCTTAATAGAAAGGTAACTGAGAATGAAAGTATAATTGAAAAGTGATAAGTTAACAATGTACGGTGAAAGTCATATTGACATATGCAATGATAAGTAATTCAGTAATAAGTGCAAGTGATTGTCAGAAAATTCAAGTGCAAGTGCTATGAAACTAGTGAATAATTTCATTTATTTATGTAGATATGATGTTAGAGTATTTTTGATGTCTATGAAATCATATGTGAAAGAGTGAATTATTGAGATATGTGACATTATGGTTACTACATTGCTTGAGAATTGGTTTTAAGAACATATGCATATATTTTGTAAATCTTGTGTGGTTGAGTGTTTGCATGTCTTTGTTATGGGCACTGTCTTTTTTCCTTACTAAGTTCGTGAAGCTCATTCCAATTAAAACCCCCAATGCAGATTAGTCAAAATCAAGAGCAAGTTTAAGGTCGAAGGAAGACTTTGAAGAACCTTTAATGATAGTGAAAGTTGATCTTGTAAAGTCAGTTTAATTATATTATAGTGATGTAGTGTAAAAAAATTTATAAGCCTTACGATTTGTAATTCCATATAGAGGATGATTGAATCTTAAGTTTTCGCTTATTACTGGATAAATTTATCAGGTTATGTGTGTGGAATAGTGCTCATTTCTCAACAGAAAAAGCGGGTCGTTACAATTGGTATCAAAGCCCACGTTCCTAGGAACCATCCCTTATATCATGAGGTTTAGGATTCTTATAACGTTTATAGTCTAAAGAAATTAGATAATACACACCTTAGGAGATGTTTTGGAACTTCCTCCAAAACATTTGTGAATGTGAAGAAGTAGGATTATAGTTCCAAAAGCCTAAAAAGATAGACGTTACAAGAGTTAGAATGTGATAAATCTAGAGATCAAAGAATTAGGGCTTTTGTGATATCCCAGGTGCCAATTAAGGCAAATGGGTGTTAGATACAAATTCAGAATGACGAGTGCATGATAATATTTATGCAGCAGAATCAAACCTTAAAAAATCCCTTACAAATATATATATGTTCCAAATACATGCATTACTGAGGCCAGAAGTGGCAACAAAATACAAAACATAAAGGCCACTTCTTTCACTATGCTACTGGAATTCATCAGAATGCAAGAACAGTCATGCACTCACACTTATGCATCCACGGGATCCTCATAGACTTATAAGGGTAAGTCTGCCTACGGTTCATCATTTTCTTCCTCATCTAGGAGGAAGATGGAATGAATGTTTTTCATATGCTCAGTAAGGACAATAGTATTAAATTAACCTCGTAAGATTTCAAAATTTTTTTATTTTATCTCACCATTTAGCTTCGATTTTACCTAACTCATCATTAGAAAAAGAAAACATTTATTTGAATATCAAAATAGTACATTAGCACATAAAATCATATATCATGCCAAATAATAGAGAAAATTAAATAAATCATGAAATGCACAGATATTTCGTGTCATGCTTCGCGAAGTCGTTACAAACTTCCATCTCTAAGGGCAGATATAGATTTCTAACTGCCTAAGTAAAATGACCAGATCAGATAGAGATACAACAATTTTCTCATGCCCACTTCTGGCTAGCCAAACCATGGTATGATCTATGAGCATGACCGTACTAACTATAGTGGTCCTAATAGATATCTATAATCACGACATTACTTAACCACTAGTGGCCCGTACAGATAGTGCGATACTACTCTCGTCAGAAGGCACGCCGTCATCCACTAAGAGTGGTCCTCTTACGTCTTTCCAGACCAGATAAAGGAGGAAAAAATAAATACCCCGAAGGGCAAGGGGAAACGATACCCCTCAGAGATAAAAAGCCTAACAAGATACTTGATGTAATATGCATGTTAATACAGATACACTTCAGACCATGCAGGCTTCATTCCACTTTTCTCTTTTTTATTTTTTTTTTACTTTTACTATTATGAACTACATGTTACATATATTACATGCAAATTCATCAAATGTCAGTAATTCACATAGCATGTTTGAAAATTAGAACAATTCGACTCAATTGAACATAAAGGCATGTAAAACAGACAAAATAACAATCATATTAAATTTTTTTATCTAAAAAATACTCCTTAAGATGTTGAAAGTAATACTAGAGTTCTTACCGAAACTTTGATGTTTTCTTCTTCACCATTTTCCTTTCTTTCTCTTCTTCTCTCACTAATTTACTATCTCTCTCTCTTTCTCTCTCTCTCTAAATCTTTGAGAAATGGAAGAAGTTGAAGTGCGGAGAGGAACAGAAAGAGAAGGGCAATTTATAGAATATTTGAACCATTGGATTCGCACCAAGTTGCAAAATTAGATGAAGAGAGATGGGGAAAGATTCTTGGCATAAAAAATGAGGGAGGAAAATTTCCTTCGACCTGCACGAGGCAGTCTATGATGGTGCATGACTTTCCTCACGACAAGTAGAGGAGTCTAAGTGGCCTATGATCTGCGCGATTAGAAACCAGAAGGAGAATCATATGACAAAATGCATTCAAAGAAGAAGTAGATCCACTACAGTTGGTCGCACAATTCTGTTTATCTCTGGCTTTTTCTGGTGCGATTTCACCATATACGTGCTGGATCTGAGTGCACAAGGAATTTTGTGGTGAATTTCAGTCGATTCACATAGTTTTGTGGCGGTGTACGATGGCCAAATGGTGCTCTGGTGATGATGATCCAGTAGCAATTCTCTGCAGTGATGCATAGGAAATCAAGGATACGCGTATAGTGGCGTGTGGTGATTCTGGTGACTAGGATCGCACTACGATAAAACTCGATCTTCTTTTTGTATTCTAATTATTTTTATAAGTGTCCATCATTAACCCACATATTTTTTATTTATAAATGAGAGAATTATTTAAACAGTATCGGATTTAGAAGAGAGCATAGACCTGAGGTAATAAGGATTCCAAAACTTGTCAATTCAAATGTAGGTAAGGGATTAGGTTAGATTCAATCAAAAACCCCATTATTTTTATGAAACTTTGTTTTCCATTAAAATGAATTTTTACAGACTTTACAAACTATTTAAGTTTTCTAACACGAGTTTTATGAACTCACTTATGTGCATGTGTGCAATTGTATATGATTGGAGACCTACATGATGTTGTGTATGACATATGTTTATGTATTCATATTGTTACTTGTATATATATGTAGATTTTATGCATGCTAAGTATCGAGTTATAAGTGTGTGTGATACATATATATGTATAATTGTAGGTTGTGTAACGTGTATATATATGAGTGAACAACTTGTATGTGCCTACTTATAGGATACACATATGAATTGTGTAAATATACAAGTATATTCATGTTATATGTGTTACATGTACATATATATTTATTTGAGTTGATAACTGTGTATGTAAAGGGTATATATTATGCTTATTGTATAAGCATGTTGATGTATAACATATATGATATATAAGTAGCTCCATGCCTAAGTAGGTCATCCAATGATGAACTTGATTAGTAAAAGAATAACATAAGAATCTTTAAAAGATGAGAAATCCATTTAATTGGTATCAATAAAGGGTGGGTGTGTGTGTAGTCTTTTGGCATGTGACTGTGGTGAACCCTAACTGTGGATACGAATTTTGCCGGATGTGGTGAAGCAATGAGAACTTTGAATTGTATATTGTGTACTGTAAATTATGAACTGTGAATTAAATTGGAATGTATTCATATGGTAGAGGGGATCCTTACTGCTTTCGTTGATGCCAGCAAAAACGGCATCGCACTATGAAACTCTTAAAAGACAAAAAAATACAAATTATAAACCTTAATAGAAAGGTAACTGAGAATGAAAGTATAACTGAAAAGTGATAAGTGAACAATGTAAGGTGAAAGTCATATTGACATATGCAAAGATAAGTAATTCAATAACAAGTGCAAGTGATTGTCAGAAAGTACAAGTGCAAGTGCTATGAAACTAGTGAATAATATTGTTTATTTATGTAGATGTGATGTTAGAGTATTTATGATGTTTATGAAATCACATGTGAAAGAGTGAATTATTGAGATATGTGAAATTATGGTTACTGCATTGCTTTAGAATTGGTTTTAAGAAAATATGCATATGTTTTGTAAATCTTGTGTGGTTGAGTGTTTGCATGTCTTTGTTATGGGCATTGCCCTTTTTCCTTACTAAGTTCGTGAATCTCACTCCAATTAACACCCCCCAATGCAGATTAGTCCAAATTAAGAGTAAGTTTAAGGTCGAAGGAAGACTTTGTAGAACCTTTAGTGACAGTGAAAGTTCATCTTGTAAAGTTAGTTTAATTATATTATAGTCATGTAGTGTAAAGAATTTTATAAGCCTCATAATTTGTAATTTCGTATAAGGATGATTGAATCTTAAGTTTTTTCTTATTGCTCTGTAAATTTATCAGGTTATGTGTGTGAAATAGTGCTCCTTTCTCAATCAGATAAGGTGAGTATAGAAAAGGGCTTTTTGACATGTTAATTGCATGATACAATAAGCTTGGCTATAGATCATAGATTTTATTAATTTGCACAACTAGAAAAGTAAAAAAGTTAGAAATCTTTTAAGAAAATTTGAAGAAAAGTGAAAGTGAAAGAAAAGACATAAAAGGGAGAGCAATAGAGATATGTAGCAATAAGATAGGATAAAGTAGAGGAGCTAACTATTTATAAGGTAAACATAGGACGATATCATTGAAAAAGAGAAAATAGCCACTAACATACATTAACATGGGAACATGCATTTCAAGCACCAAAAATGCACCCATTAAAGTTTGTGACAATTGTTCATTTATCACAATTAAGCACACACTACAATGAAGTTTTTAAGAATTTTCATAAATTATCATAAACATAGTGTTTGAATGGTTACGATTCTTAAATTTTTCTTGAAGACAACAAGTCTGAATCTTATTAAAATGTAAAATTAATCACTTTTTAGATGTAATTATATGGATTAATGATGATTTATTTATAATATTTGATTCAATAGAATCAAAAGATTTAACATATGATTGCATTGGTAGAGATATAGTAATGAAATTGCATTTTGTCCTAAAGAG